>VMBQ01004990.1:46125-61234 GCA_007657795.1 Dreissena rostriformis
ATATTATATTATATTATATTATATTATATTATATTATATTATATTATATTATATTATATTATATTATATTAGTATATGTACTGTATTATTGTTAAATAATATAATATATAAATAACTATATTTATAAATATATATATATATATTTATATATCTATATATTTTTTATTAATATATAAATAAGATGCCAAGGTTAATCATGTATGAACGCTAGTTTGACCGGAAAGAGTTAAAGCTAATTTCCGGGTAAGAAGTGCATATGCTTTGACGGTACAAAACGCTTGGCGATGCATTCAGTACTTCTTGGATATTTCTTTGGTCTTGTGTTTTGTCTAAGCATTTCTTCACAGCGTATACACTTGTTTAATCGCAAAGGTCATGCTTTAAACTGCCGAGTTCTCCTACAAATTTAGTTGTGCTTCTTTGTGTACTATGTTATTGTTCGTAAAACTCACGAATGCCTATGTTTAAGTCTATCAACGTTATAGATTCAGTCATGCTGTCACGCTATTTTTAATGTTTTAAACACATTTGAAACAAATGATGAACACAGCGTTGTGCTTAAGTATGTAAATACATTCAAATCACGAAGATCATATTATTCTCTAGTAAACTATTATACTTTATATAAATATTATGTTCATATGCCACTATTGTATATAATCATTACTGCCTTATTTAAATCGATACTTGGCAAAGTAAGAAACAAATCGTGGTTCAGCGGTTTTGTAAGCTCTCCTTCGATATTCTAAAATATCCGATTCAAAGTGGGTATATACGATCTTACATTTTTAACACTTAACCCGTTCAAATTATTATAGGCGTGAGTTCAAATTCTACTTAAGTCACGATTTGAGAAAATGTGGCATTCTTAACGTTTTTTTTTAATGATTTTATCGAATTCACATTTTTTTTATAGATACATATCTAATGGAAAAGAAGGAAAAAATTGCATTATTATGTTAGTTGTCCATATTCAACCAGAGAAAAAAGTGTCGATATGACCATTTTATATTAATAATTATAAAAAATATATTTAATTGAGTTTTTTTTAAATTAAGCTTTTAATCTAAATCATACATATATGATAACATTATGACACAAACAATATTTTTTATAAGTGGGTACATATCTTTAAAAAATATTATACTGATTTTACCGTCAATATGCTAAGCGATTAAATACTGTTCATAATTGGAAAATTATACGAAATATTTTGGCAGAAAGGCATACTTACGAAAATGTTTTATTAGACATTTTGATTAAATCAATATCTTGTCACCCTTCTTCATAGTGATTAATCACAAACAGTATGGGTAAACAGTAAATTTAATGATCACAAAAGCGTATTGCATGTATATCTAAGCATCGATTGGAAAAGAACATATGCTTTACATGTATTGGTCTTCCTCAGTCGAACTGAGCCAGGGTGTCTAAGCTTACGCTGAACTGTACAGGTCAATTAATTTTTCGTTCCTGCACGTGTCAGGAAGACTTGAACTAGTCCTGATTCCTATTGGTCCTTTCAAATGCATTTGAGAACCCACGGCAAATTTTCGCTATAGTGCAAATTTTTACCTGACTGTTGATTTTTTTATTCAATTACTACGCACCAGTGAGAAGATGATACAGACATAAAACGTTTTCAAACTAGTTGTTATCAATACATCCTCAAAAGCATAAAATTAAATAAAAATATTTTCGGGTAAAACTGATGAATTTGTTTTCATTAAGTGACACAGTTTTCATAATGTGCATTCGAGACGACGCGCATAAAATACTAACCCTCTCTATTAACTGAAAAATATTTCCGGTATTCTTGAAAAGAAAGAAACAATATCCTCAATATATCTGCCAAAAATATTCCTTACACATTCGGGTTTTGTATCAACATCACTCAAAAGGACGAATACCATTTCTCTAAATGTTGACATATGGTATTGTATTGTGTATTAGAGATGTAAATATTTATACACATTTAAAGCTCATTGATGCTATACTCTATTTAAATATGTCTTTGGAAAACCGCAACTGCAACGATTTAAGGCTTTCATAGTAAGTCCATGTTTCCAACTACATTCTATAATAATTCAATTCTATGATGAGTGACTCAGGATTTAATCGTTACTCATAATATGACGTCGTCAATTATGCCCGTTACATTTTGAATTTAATTTGAATATTATAGACTATAAACTATTGGCATACGGTTTAATTACATTAAATGGAAAAATCTATTTTAAATCAATACCCTTAGGTCGATGTTTTTAGGAATGCCAACAATATGGAAATAACGATACAAGACCAAAGTAATGACAAAAGAGTAAAACGAAGTAATTTGAAGGAGAAAAAAATAGCGATTTGCATAATAAATACATATATAATGCCCTTTTAAGCGTTTTCGTTATTGGAAACTCTATTATTACAGACCTCACGACCTTCATCCAAACAATCCGCCAGCCGTTGCCAACAATGGTCCGATTTCATGTATTTGCGTTAGGACATTGCAATAACGAGCCTCTGTGTCGTTGTGTATTTACTGAAAATATGGTTTAACGTTGGTCTAATTTCCAGAAATTTTGTTACGACACTGAAACGAAAAAGACATTTTGCATTGAGATACTATATGATTACCAATTAATAATTGGTAATTATCGAACAAAGCATAAATCACGTTCCCGAAATACATTTATCAGGTGCGCGTTGCGTTGCTAAGAATATGATAAACATCAATTGACCGCCATTTTGTTTTATCGAGTCCATCGACAAAGCGGGGGTTTGGGGCGATAGCCCCCGATATTAAGGAAATATATAGGATAAAAAGGATTGAAAAAAGGATTTTACTTACTTAGTCATCAAAAAGATTGAGACTGGTGTCTGCGTTTTGATAATTTTCGCTTGACACCGGCTCGAGTGGCTGCCGACTTTGACAGTTGTACACGCGGTTTATTAAGCGCAGATACGCGTGAAATTTGTCAGGAACCTGCAGGTACTTTTTTCAGATCACATATTCAACCAAATAGCTGTCGTATTGCTGCTTTTGCGTGCCTGATTCGGCAAGCTTTTTTTCACAGCATGCCAGGTGCTTTCCAAAAGATTTGTACAGGCACCGGCTTCTGGGTTTTTAAACTTTTTGGAATGGTTAACTGTTAAATGAGTATTACCCTCTTTTTCAAACGAGCTGTAGGCTTTCCAACAGTCACTCATTATCTGTGTACCTGGTTTAATCTATTTCTACCACACAACCCAGACCACCTATCTGCTCGCTGTCTGTTTCAGGCACGCAAAGACAAACTTCTCGGGCGAAATTGTTCCAATCCACCAGGCTGTGCTCTTATATATCTTGTTCGCGAGCTATTAAGTCTCTGGGTAGCTGGTAAACCCAGTAGTAGGTAAGCTTTATAGCCTGAGCTAGGGTAAGGTGTGAACCACTGAACCAGCTACTCTCTCTGATTAAAGTCTTTTTGTTACAGGCCCTGTTAGAACACCTTCAATCACACTGGTCGTTGCTGTAACTTTTATCTTGAACAAGACTAACCTTTCCTGATGCACACTTACAGCAAAGTCCACCAGAATCGCCAAATAAATTTAAATTCCTTCACCAAAAATTTAAACTGTCCGATTCTCTGCATATGCTTCTCAAATTGTCGTAAACAAAACTACCAAAAATGAGAGGGTCGTTCTGCATATCCTTAAACGTTAACCAATCAAATGCAACTATTGAGTCAGGTGAATGGTCACATGGTACATCGTCCTCAAATTGGAATTTCATTAATAAAACGGATGTGATAGCAAGAAGGTGGGTTTTGATATCGTTTCAAAGTTAATAAATTCGTTTTATCTTATAAAACGAAGTTTTTAATCCTACTTTTTACGGGGATTTCAAATTTCAAAAAAATTGTTATTTTTGCATTTTAAAGCCGATTTAATCATTTTCGTAGCGCTGTCGCGCGACTCTGTATATAACGCGCCGAGGGCGGACGAAGGCGCCTAAAAGCGCTCGACGCGCGCTTAGCAAGTTTAAAATTATACGCTTTTCCATTCTTTTTTACGTACCGATAAAGTTCAATCGTCCCCAGAGTTTATAACTTAGAGAGAAACTAGCTATTGAAATGCGTTTTGTAAGTTTCAACTATGCAAAACTTTTTATTGGTATTTTTTATGCGTTATTTTCTGTTGTATTTTTCGGTTTAGATGTCAAAGATCACTTTCTACATAAGATATAATAATTTATGCAGAGTTAACATTGGGCGCCATTAAGCATTATTTTGTGATATATGGAATGCAAACTTACAGTTATTGTTTAAAGCATACCAATAGCTGATTCAAAATTTAATATTCGGATATAACCAAGTTAAAAGCATGAATAAAGCATATACACTCTAAACATTGCCATTTTCTTCCTAATTGTTTTCACGTCTTTAGTGCCTAAACATGTTTAATATCTAAACGTAAAGAAAACGTTATTATTCTAAGCGTTTTCTACGGAATCCGGATAGTTCAATTTATAATCTTGCCCTTCTTGCATCAAGAGCGAAACACGACACACGAAGCGATATACGATATTTTGCACGTCACACGAAGCGACACACGATATTTTGCGCGATACACGAAGCGACGCGCGAGAATGTACCACAAACATATCGCCCTTGTGTAGGTAGCCCAAAAGGCAATATATCGTGGTAAATATCGCTTGTCGCTTCGTGTATAGCGCAAAATATCGTGTGTCGCTTCGTGTATCGCGCAAAATATCGTGTATCGCTTTGAGTATCGAGCAAAATATCGTGTCTCGCGTTCAAAGGGCGACACACGAAACACGAAGCGACACACGATATTTTGCGCGACACACGAAGCGATTCACGATATTTAATCATTCAAATATCGCCCATATTATCCGAATCTCGTGAATCGCGGACTAAATTCTGACCGCGACACACGACACACGAAACGATACTCGATATTTTGCGCGATGCTCAAAGCGACACACGATATTTTGCGCGATACACGAAGCGACACACGATATTTTGACTGTTCAAATATCGCTGTAATAATATCGCCTGCCGACTCTCGCGTTTTTTTTATAACAGTATTATAGTTATTTTAAACAATTTATCACCTTTTTGTCTCCCCTGATTTTTTGAAATTTTTATAATAGCACGCTTTTTGTCAACGTTCTAGTTGATTGTAATTATTATCATATTAAAACATCTTTATAGAAACAATACGAAATAAAATAATTATCGAAATGATTTTATGATACATTTCGTCTTCAGCGTTTGCTAAATACACTATTCGCATTACTAATGTCACATAATTATAACATAAAGTAAAATATGAAATCTGCGAGGCACGTAACCGATCTTCTTGGTCCTACAAAATAC
Source organism: Dreissena rostriformis (assembly GCA_007657795.1). Taxonomy (NCBI): domain Eukaryota; kingdom Metazoa; phylum Mollusca; class Bivalvia; order Myida; family Dreissenidae; genus Dreissena; species Dreissena rostriformis. Next base: position 51,504 of record VMBQ01004990.1, read on the forward strand.
CATATCACTATGGATTTTACACGACGATCGTCTTTTTTAAGACCTTTATTGTTATCATGTTTTGAAGTTGTTTGTCTGTTTAATAGATACGTGTCGCTTCAATAGACAAATGATCAATCTACAAATGATCTTCGTGGAACTATGTTAAATAACTTAAAAGTTAAAATTAGTTAAAATGTTTATGTTAGATGTTGTTTGTTCATTCAAATGTTTTACATTTCAGACGGACGCTCTTCTGACTTTTCACAGCATTACACAATGTCAGTCGTTTTAACATTGTGTGTTTGTGCGATACTTGGATTTCAAGGGTCGTCGAGTACACACTTCCGTGGAGCCATTATTATGTGGGAGCCAGATGCATCTGGAACTTCGGTGAGCGTTCTTACCATAAAGGCTACCCTTGCTGTTAATGTCACAGTTCAGTGGAATAAAGATGATGTTGTTAATTTAATGATTTGTGAATACAACCCACTCAAATTTATAAAATAAAAGAATATTACATTAATTCGTGTTTTGTCTACGATAAAGAAAGCACGATACGAAACTGCAATTGATTATTAAATATAATATACGGAAAATATTGCAGCTAAAGGCAATGTTGGTTATGATGATGGTTATTAATTTGACGTAAAAGTTTTTCGTAATTACCTGTTCAAGCAAACCTTCCACAATCTTGAAGAGTATTATTTGTAAATTCTGTTCAAACATCTCGCGTTTTATTCTGCAGATTCAAGTTCATTTTCGAATCTCTTGGAGAAAAACTTATTCTGCCGCCTACCAATGTAACGAAACAACAATCAGTAGCAGGAAACTCATCGGGGACAGTAACATGGAGTGTTTCTCTGGTTGTACTGGACCGGTCGGATCACTTTGTTTCCTGTGTACCGATTATGACGACCAAGAGGACTGGACCTCTGGCAGGAATACAATAACTTACAAACCCAGTAGAGCCAACTTTACGTTCGGGTAGGGTTTCTTAAACAAATTGTAAGCAAAGATGTATCGAACGAATTTGCAGTTGGAGTACTTACATAACTACAAGTATTTGTTATGCACATGAATTAAGTATAAGAACATTGGTGTGTGATATACAATGCCCATTGGAATGCCAAATCGCTTTAATGTAACAAACACAAGTTTATTCCACATATATATTATGCAATTGCATGTGGGCGTTTGTTTTTATATAAGTAAAAACGCAATAGGTTTGTTTATTGCTTATTTTAGATAATTGCAGAAAATCTGGTATTTCTGTCGATGACTATTCGCTTACCATGGTGAACATATGAATTACTTGTTAACTTATTTAGATTTAAAGGGAAGGCTTGGATATCTACCCTTGTTAAGGGTGCGGATAGCGATTGGAGTTTGCAAGCCACGGTGAACCTGAGTCCCCGATCAGACAACGGTCGGATCAATCGCTCACCCACCGTCGACATGGCTCCTATTGTGGTACTCATCGCTAGATGCAACTACACCATCCAATTGCCAGGTAACATGAATGTAATTGCATGTATACATACCTTTGTAAGCGTATTGCTTGGCTTGTTCACATTTTTTCAATAGCCATACAATAAAAAAAAGGTTTAAATGTTTCCACCCTCTGGCAGTATTGTTTTGAACGGACTGGGACATAGACATCACTGGAATTATCTCCGTTACAATTTGCATGTTGCTCTGGCAAACAATATGCTGCTTTTCAACGTATTGTCAAGCTATGCCAAGTTTTAGTACTGCTGTGCTTGTGACCCCGCATAACGAAGTAGCGGATAAGAACAATACTTGCTCTAATGATAAAGTTTCTGGGGTTTCATTGCTTTGTATATTCAACTATTTGCGATTGAGTTTCATATATACGTAGAATACATGGTGTTTATAAATATACATGTCATATTTAAAAAAATAATGTTGTTTTGAAACCTACTTGAATTGTATAGATAATGAAAAGCATAGCATTGCATTTAGTAGATTCCGATTGTGTTCGCATCATTAAGAAATAGAAAGAGGAAGATTTAATAATATTAACGTTAATGATCGTAAGTGTAAAGTGTGTACATCTGATATGATTGAATCTGAATTTCATTTTCTAAGTATTTGTCCAATTTATAGAGAGTTCAGGTTAAAATGCAACATGAGGCTGTCATTTAACACATTGACATATTTTGTAACAATTATGTCAACAAAGTCTGTAAAACGTATCCGTAAAGTATCGAAATTTATATATTTTGCAATGTTTAAACGAAAAGATATCATTGATTCGTCTGTTGAGGCCTAATTGTCTTAATTCCTTCACATCATAAACATTGTGTGTTTTTTTTTACAATTACCTGTTTCTTTTGTGTGTTTTTGTTTGTTTGTTTTTATTTATATTATCTATCGACATTATGTGTTTGCTACGATTTACTTTCCTATTTGTGTGGTATAATAATACTTATAATAATCAATATTGCAAACAAAAATTCTCTGTATAGCCAAACTTTATCTCACTGTGTATATGTTTTAATCATAAGATTTATTTTGCCAAAAGCATGTTATGATGATTATGCGAATGAATAATCCGGCAGAATAACAACTTATTGTATTACAGCTTCTAGAATACTAATATTTTTCAATGCTCACACAAAAGTCACAAATATTAAAACAGATATTGTACAATTGACAGTACAAGGAAAATACACTAAGTTCTCATTAAAGATTATGATATTGGTGGTTTAAAGATGTGTGATAGCTTTGTGTATGTTCAAAAGTTACAAATAGTATCGTTAGAAAGACTCGTTAAACGATTAAGTAGTAAATGCTACGGAAATTTGTTGAACAATAAAGTTACTCTTTAACAAAAGTTAATGTTGTACGTATTATATTGAGCCGTGAGCAACAAATATGTGTCGTGTTCAGAGAAAACTGGGCAAAATGCTTGTGCGTAAAGTGTCATCCCAGATTAGCCTGTGCAGTCCGCACAGGCTAATTTTGAACGACACTTTCCGCTTTTATGACATTTTTCGTTTACATGAAGTCTCTTCTTAGCAAAAATCCAATTTAGGCGGAACGTGTCGTCCCTGGACTTCACAGGCTAATCTAGGACGACACTTTACGCACATGCATTTTGTCCAGTTTTCTCAGAACACGACTTATATGTTAAACTCATTTTGTGAAATTGTGTTCAAATCTTGTGCAGATGTATTGATTTTTTTCCAAACAAACAATACACATAACCTAATTCTATGAGCTTCAACTAATGCCTTAACATTAATTGTAATTGGCTAACGACCATTTTATGTTCAAAGTTGATACAACAAGGGAATACGATTTGTAAAAGACAGAGTTTGCAAGAATGTGTTTTTGAAAACTACACACTATTAATACAATCAATGGTCCCAATTAAGACTGACACACTTTATCCTTGTTACGCATAGCTTGTAAAATAAATTGAAGATGTGTGACTCAGGCAAATATGCTGTTTTGTAGAACATAATCACTTGTTAATTATTTTTGAGTCGTAATGCCATAACATTTATATTAGATGAAATCACTTCTGCTATTATTTAAATTGATAGTGATTTCATTTTTGATTGTAAAACCTTTTTGTTTATATTTTATTTTTATATAATCTTGAAAGTAAAATATGTTTGTCATCCAAACTATTTATGGTCTAAGAAATAGTAGCAAACAAGCATATGAAAAAAAAAACACATTCTTCAACATTTAATAGAGTTCGTGAGATTTGGTGGAATCTATTGCGGAGTCCACTTTTCCTTCCTAACTATGTGTTTCGATCATACTTATTATTTAATGACATGTCATATTGTCGTATGATATGCTTGTACTGTATTGATTTCTTTTCGTTTTTGAATGTTTATTGCATCGATGCTTTTATTAGAAATGAATTAAGCATATAAGCGTATAAAGTGTATTTAACTTAAAACAAATGTTATTCGTCACGATATTTCGCAATATGGTATGACGTGTAAATTATAGACAGAGAGGAAAGTTGCATGTGTAGAAACAATAATATATTGTAGTTGGAGATGTGGATGGGGACATAGTCAGATGCAGATGGGCCTCAACATATGCCGAATGTGGAGGAGTTTGCAACGCAGCGCCAGGGGCGTACATCAATCAGGTAATTGATAAGTATTAATGATACATATAAGTGTTATATGATACATAAATGCACATGTAAAAAGTATTATCAATAGTGTGTGTTAATATTTGTATCTCAATAAAATTCACTGAGAAAATGGAAATACACTTGTATACATACATGTATTTGTCCAATACCCCGTCTTAGACTGCGTGCACCATATCCTTCACGCCGTCGCAAAGCGGCTACTATGCGGTGGCAGTCCAGGTGGAAGACTTCGGCAGTCAAATCAGCACCACGCCTCTGAGCAGCATACCTCTCCAGTTCCTGATTCACGTGCCCGTATGTGCCAGCTGCATTTGCGACAGTGCTCCGCAGTTTGTGCCACCCACACCGACATCGAATGAATGTTACTCTATAGACGTGGGCTATCCATTTCAAGTGACTCTTCGGGCGAGAAGTCGTTACAGGTAAGCGCATGTTTTATCGTGAATTGCGTAGTTGTTTGTTTGTGTCTGTATGGGTATCAACAAAAGAACTTACAATAGTGGAAGAACTAAGCTATGCAAATGAAATTTTACAAGTTTATGTTAAAAACTTCTAAACCGATTACAGCCAATAATGCTAAGCATAGACCGTCCTAAAGCGTCATCACCAGAATGATTTGTTTATGTTCAGTGTTACGATGTATGTATCGTATTATGTAGGTAATTGGTCACTTGCCTAAACTAAAACCAAATCAATGTAATTTTAGCAATAAATTATCTTCTGAAAATGTGTCAGTTGTTATTATTTCTTTATTTTAATACTACTGTATACGTTAAAATTCTTATTTATAGACTGCGAGGTGTATCAACAGTAACAGCTCTCGGAATGAGGCACTCTGTGGCGACAAACTCTGTTGATGGCACGTGGAACTACATGTCTATGAACGTCTCGTGGACTCCTACGGCGTCTGACGGCGGCCGAGACCACAGTCTCTGTTTCTACGCAACCGACGACAACAATGGGTAACATAGAACAATTTTTAAACAATTTGGCCATGATGGCCCAAAAGCTCTCAGCTGAGTTCAAGTGAAACACTTGTTGCAGATTTGACCTCATGACCTAGTGTTTGACTTAACGTGACCCTGTTTGAAACTTTTTATAGATAAGGTCAAGGCAAACATTTAAGAAATGTCTCATCATAATTAAGTCGCAAACTACATTTAGAGTTTAAATGATTTTTTAAGATTGGACTTGGTGATATAGCTACCCATTCTACCCATTCTAATAAACTCAAAGTCAATATATGGCACAATACTATGATTTAAATATATGTTGATTTTAAGATATGACTAGGTTATCCAAGCTGACGCAGATTAGAACTCCGCAATTCAATTCCATACAATGGATTCATTCATAAAGCCATTAGAATGGTATCATGGTTTTGTTGATGCTGTTGTTTTGTTTTGGTTAGATTTGACCCACAGACCCGTTTTTGATTCAAGCTGACGTAGATTAAAATTTTGCCAAGATGCTGTCAAGTTATTGATAAGTTCATTCAAGATTGAGTCATGAATGTGGCCACTAAAGTATTAACACAGGTTTTCTTAATTTAAACTTGACCCTAAATTGAACTCGGACTAGGTTTGTTTAAGATAAAAATTCGGACCAATTTTGGCAAGACTGAGCAAAACATGTGGTTTGGTAAGTGGTAACAAGCACAATGTATACGATGCAGGACGGCTTGCTCCTGTGCGCTAAAAAAGCTATAAACAATTTTATCCAAATGTACAAGATAATAAAGGACGCAAAAACAACATAAATAACGAACTAAAGAAAAAAAAAGATAAAAAGAACACTATTTCAAACAACACATTTTCGTTCAGAAGTTGTTGAATTTATAATTTAACGTATATGAGATCTTTATTCCGTCAAATACCACCAATTTGCGATTGCACTTTGTGTTGCAGATTAAGCAGCAATATACAGTGTATAAGGATTGCTGTATCAGGTAAGTGTATTACACTCATTCATATTATGACTCCAGATAAAAGGTAACCACAATCTAACAAGTTCATAAATACAGTGTATTACTGTGGTTGATAAAACAATAAATTACACTTAAAATTTCTACAATTGCTGTGATAGCCAAACTCATGGGTGTTTTAAAAATGCGTCAAATGTATTAAGTTTTTTGTATGTAAGAAAGTTTTCAGAGAAATACGTCGTTAAGAATGGCTGTCCTGAAACACCTTTGATACTAACTCCTCTTTGTTTCCTCAGCGATGTTTCTTTAAATAAAAAACATCAACTTTCAAAATATATAATTCATGTCATGATTTTTATCCAAAAGGCACGCACATACAATAAATGGTACGTGAAAATTGTAGGTTAACAACAACTTAAATTATGTCTTCAAGGGATACAACTCCGAATCAATAATTTAAATGTGGCAATGCCCCTTCATACAAACTTCGCCATTTGAAAACTGTATTTATTCGGCTTATATCTAACGTGCGATGTTTGATTCCATTCTATTTATATTTTGCTTTAATAAATACAGTTGCTTCAAACACTACATAAACTTTTGTGTTTGCAAACTTCGATATAATATTGCTATAATACTGGAGCAAAGCAAAAAATTACAACGGTTATTTGAGAAGCGACACCTATGGACACAATACAAATTTTTAAGTTGTGGCTTGATTGGGCGATTGTATGTTTTATATTGACTTTGGTTTGATAATCGAGCGACACACACATTTTTCAATATGCATTTCCATCCCTTTCTGTATGCATTACTTTGTAAACCACGTTGCTTTATTATTTTAAAAGAGATGTGCTTTAAATTGTAAATAAACATGTGACGGGCCGTATTTGTCTCTGTGGCATTACTGTAACAGGTGTTTATGAATCAACACATACATATTGCTTAATATATTACTCGTTTAGTGTTAATATTAATGTTATTGTCGATTTAATAAATCGTTGTAGTTCGGGGTCCAATGCCTTTACGAGCAGAAAGAGTTAGATGTTCGAACTCGTGGATCCTCGTCTTCGACCAACTGGTAGGCGAGTTGTAAAATCGTGGTAACATAGTGAATATAATGTCAGTGTTTAATCCTTGTGAATGCATTATGAGCAGCAAAAGACTTAGTATATGGTTTCTTTATGAAAACTGACAATTTGAAATGAACTAGTGGTTATTAGCAACAAGCAATATGCTGTTAGCCTTGGTATGGACTGTAATCAACTGGCATTGAGACCGGCCTTCTATAGAAAACGAAAAACGTGACTATGCACTTTTTGAGATAAAATTGTCTATTGTTTTATACGTCTGTGAACATGTATGGTATACTAAAACTTGCGATTTACACGCAATATTATGAATATCAAGTTTTAGCTCATATTAAGCGTTACGAAACAAACAACTTAAGATTGAACGATTTTGATTTTAAGTCTTAAACACAAGCCGTAGACAAGCATTTATTTTATAAACAAACGCAATATTTTTTTCTCACAATGTCAGGACTGCTGATCATTGAATGAGAACATTTATAAAATAATCGTGTTGCTTACAACATTGCAGTTTAAAAGGCCAAAATCATCGACCTTCATTGAAGTGTACCAGACGTCCACTGGAAAACAAGTAGAACGCTTGGATGTCGCGACATCAAAGAACGTTGTTTATGACGAAAATAACAAGCGAATGAACATTACGCTGAGTTATACATATAATATTGATACAGACTACCATGTGAACATACCGTCAGGTAAAAAGTCTGCATAGACGGTTTAGAGCAATTCGATCACATATTTAATTGTTGTTTTTTTTATAATTTTAATTGTAAAAATTACGCACAGTGAGACTATTTAAATATGATATATGTAACTTAATATGATACGCCAACATTATTATTTTGGAACCTACGAATACTATTGCGTTTTAAGGTCAAGATACTTGACCTTCGCTAATAACTTTACTGAGGTTTCATAACAAGTTTATCCACGATAATATTATTTTCTCGACTTTCCTGAAACATCATCCTTCGAATGTGGCAACCAGTCCCGGACTACCCATTGGGCAGAGAAGGCAACTGCCTATTGGCGCCGCGGCTTTTGGGGGCCCATAAGACCGTGACGAAAGAAGTGTGATAACTTACTGACTTACTTTTAGCCCAATCTAATGACTTGAAAACTTTTTTTGTTTTTGTATCAATGTTATGTTCCCATAAAAGGCTTGACATTGTCTTACCGAGTGACAATCTTTTATTATTTGTAAAACCTAATAATTATTATGTCGTATTGACATTACGGTATTATAATGACATTTTATAAAAGAACATTGTCACATTTTATGTTTTGCCAGCCTTGGTACTGGTAAGCAAATTTAAACGAGTGAAATCCCGACAGGGCACAGACGCTCTAGTAAGCACTAGGCCGACGAGCGGCACCAACCGTTTCATTGCCTATGGGCCTCCGCGGCACTGGTGGCAACCGTTCATACAATGACTGTTTTTATTACGAACACGAAATAAAATATTCACTACATAATACAACTTTTTTTAATTGTACTATTTTGCTTACTTATATTTTGTTAACGTGTACAAAAGAGCTCCATATTGAACAGCCAATCAAACATGATGTGCATGAGATATTACATGTTATATTTATGTAACCCCAGGACTTGTGCAGGGTTACGTAAGCTGTGGAGCAAGGTCTGTAGCCATTAACAACGCCTCGTTTTGGAAAATCGAATTAGGTACATATTGTGTTTTCTGCTCTAAGTCATGTTAATACTATTGCGAAAATATAATAAGTTTTGGAATCATTTATGTAGTAAAAGAAATATTGCATTCAAAATGTTGATGCTCAACACACGATTCAACAAATCTTACCAATATGTATTTTAGACTGTGGGATCTTGACGCTTGTTAACGGTTCGATCGTGGCACCAAATGGTACTGCCTATCCGAGTAGCATCATCCTTCGGTGCAATCCAGGATTCTATTTAATTGGCAACAATGTCCGTCACTGTCAGGCTAACAGAACATGGAGTGGACAGAGTGCGTATTGCCAGATAAAGGGTAAGTATTTTGAAAGTAACGTTTGGTTTATGTTTATCCTAAGACCGTTATGCCCTTCTGGCTGTTACTTGAAGAAAGCTATTTGAAGTAATGTATTAAAAAAAACACATTATGTTTAAGGCGATCTACAAAATTGATAACCCGAAAATACGACAACGTGTTGTTTTACCTAAGATATTGTAATTTGCAAAACAATACGAAAAGAGATATAAGTGAAACACAACTAAAAAAGATAATATTTTATACTGCCAAGTAGTGTCGTATCGCCTGATTACCGACCTATTTGGACATTACGTGTTCTATATCAGGATTGATATATTAACCCAGGCCAAGTCTGGTAGAATACTAATACTACTTCTACTATAACTACTACTATTACTACAACTATAATAACTAATATTACTACTTATCCTACCACCTCTTCCTTCTACTAGTAGTAAAACAACTACAACTACTACTTCTACTTCTACTACTACTACTACTACTACTACTACTACTACTACTACTACTACTACTACTACTACTACTACTACTACTACTACTACTACTACTACTACTACTACTACTACTACTACTAC
>VMBQ01004991.1:6011-38694 GCA_007657795.1 Dreissena rostriformis
GTAGCGGATCCGTGGTCTAGTGGTAACACACTGGCTTCACAATCCAGAGATCGCTGGTTCGATCCCCCGCTGCACCTAACCTACTAACTCGTCTTTCGCATGAGACGTTAAACCGAGGTGCAGTGTACTAGGTGCTATACACCGGGCACTAAAAGACCCAGGGTCACCTCTGGAACGGGGTGTCTCCTGTATCTTGCACTATCCCCCGTAACCAACTAACATGTCTTTCTGGGGGCGATGGCCATATGGGAGACAATCCTGGTGCACTCGATAAAAAATGAAGACACACACACAGTGAGTCGGCTGCCTCTATTGTGCATTCGTGTAACCCATATACTTTTATTGTTTACTCATATGTCAATGAAATTAATGTTACCTATCAGGTGTGATAGACACACTTTTATAATGACATCCCTGGCTAGCAATTATGATCATTAAATATTGTACTACATTATGGACGCTTAAATTTTCCCATGAACTTAATGCATGCTGACATACAGTGTTGTATCTATATATCTGGAAAGACTTTAAGTAAACTCCCATTAATTAAAAAATCTTATTTTTTATTGACATTGTGAAAAAAACGGGTTTGTGATTTTTGCACTGTTTGATAGATCATATACAGGTAAATCTTTATTATACATGGATGTTTTACTGTTTCACTCGATAATGCTTATGCTATTTGATATGTCAAATATGATCTAGATTTAGTTTATGTATTTTGAGTGAATGACTTTCTTTCTTAACCCTTTGCATGCTGGGAAATTTGTCGTCTGCTTAAATGTTGTCTGCTGAATTTCTGAAATTAGCATTTTCTTCGATTTTTTTTTCAAAGAATACTATCAGAATAGCAAACAGTTTGGATCCTGATGAGACGCCACGTTCTGTGGCGTCTCATCTGGATCCAAACTGTTTGCAAAGGCCTTCAAAATTCGGTTCCAGCGCTCAATGGGTTAACCCGTGTGTCCTCACTAATTGGCACAGGTGACACATCCACATGTATAGAATTGTCAAACAAATAAATGCAGTTTATATATTAACTCCTTACCGTGCAATGAAACATATCCGTTAGTACATGTATTCCAATTGTTTAAACATTGCGCGAACTAATAATAGTTAGCTCCCATTTACACTGCACTCTGAAACATGAATGAAAGTCTTCGATATCCAATGTGTACACCGCAGCCGAATAACTCCCGTGTACTACACAAAGTAGTTCCCAAATAAACGTGATTGAATCCGTACAGACTTAGACCATTGATACATTCTAAATAAGTATATAGACATATATATATATTTATAATTTATTAATTTTCTTAATTCAGAATATCTTACTTTTTAGCATATTTGATAAACCGAAAGTAAATATTAATAACCGCAATGGGCGGAGCTTACATCAGGTGTAAACACAGGTGACACTGGTTACAAAGCACTAATTTTCCAGAAATTGTTTGCCCGCTAACGAGTTTCAGAGACAGTAATATAGTTAAATACCGGTACAAATGAATATAGTGTTATGTGTTTGAAATATAGCTTTGGCAAGCGATATTTTTTTTCGGAGAAAATAAACGCACAAATCTAAGTGGCTGATTTACACTAGTATCATATTTAAAAAATGCATCAACAGATGTCAAAGAAAAAATAGTTTTCATTTGCAAACAAATAAAAACAATTATAGTTTTCAGACAGAAAGTTTGATATATTATACATTTTTTTTGTTGCACCCCAAAACTATATAACCCAGGGGTTGCATTACTGGCATTTGGGGACTCATTTACTCGAAGTTTTGTCAAATAACTTCCAATATTGCAGGTATGGAATTTCCAGGTCAAAATAAAAATCATGGAAGTTCCATAACGCTCGGTTAAACAAATTAGACGAACAATTAAAGATATGTTTCTAAGTATATACATGTTTGTCTACATTCAATTGCATGTAAACACTTACTGAAGAGGGGATGACCTTAAATATACACTGAAGTTATGTTTTATTTTAATTCTGATAAGCTCCGGATTTGTGTTACATATTGCCAAAACTGCCAAATATTATCAGCACAAATTCCATATCAGAGACGAAGTTCAGACTTCCAGGCCTCAAAAGTTAATGCCAGCCCTGCAGTTATGTCCGTTGAATGGAATGTTTTTGAGCCTTGAAAACCTATGCTTAATCAGGGACATATACAATTTTTTGTATATGTCCCTGGCTTAATGCATGTGCTTAAAGTGTCGTCCCAGATTAGCCTGTGCAGAAGGTTATGGAACATGGGAGACAACTTGTATACAGATTGTATTTAGATTTAACATTAGTAGCTCCCCTTTGACTGTTATGTTTTTCATGTAAGTACAGTTTATTTGAGTGGATCATTTATGTGTTATTCGAGGTTCGAGGTTTTTTAAGTTAAGCCTGTTAAGCACATGATAATAATATTATTATTCAAAAAGCCGACAAGTCAAATACTATTGTAATGAGGAATACAATAAATATATTGAAGAAGTAGCTCGTCAATTAAATGATTAATTACCGTTTCTACACAAAAGTGAACAAAAACCAACACCAGCTAGTCAGCGAACGAAAATATCCAAAAATGTTTTGAGGAAATAAAGATCAACAACCTCGGTGTAAGTAAACAGTTTGACTTATTTCAAAATTATATTCGAAATCATCATTTCTACATTTTGCCAAAGGCACACAAGCCATTTGATGATAGTCTTCCACTTGGATATCCCGGTCGGCCCATCGTGTATGCATGCAGTTCCAGTACAGAAAATATTTAAAAAAAACACTTGGACTATGTTTTAAATCCATTGATGCAGCATTTACCATCGTATGTTAAAGTCACCACAGACTTTATTTACAAAATTAAGAATATTAAATTGAAAAAAGACTGCTACTTCGTAACTCTAGATGTATCTTCTTTATATGCTAGCATTCCTCATAGCGAGGGAATAGAAACTTGCACATATTTTTAAGCAAAGGAACTATAAATAATAATGTAAATTTTGATGATGGCAGCAAACTAATGCAAGTTATTCCTGAAATGAATGTTTTGATTTCAATAATGATACTTATTTACAAACTATGGGTTCTGCTATGGGTAATCCGATGGCATCGTCTTATGCTTCGCTTTTTATGGGGAAAAAAATGAGGAAGAATTTCATAATAATACGCCTTTTAAACCATATATTTGACTTAGATTTGTGATGACATTTTTATGATATGGAATGGTTCTTTTGAAGACTAAAAAAACATTTATTGATATTTTAAATAACTTCCACTCCACCATAAAATCTACCTCTAGTATATCTCAACAGTTTTTATCTTTCCTTGATGTATCTTTATCAAAAAGTTAACTAGACACTGTTGTTACAAATATATTTTGTAAACCTAGCAATATGCATTTATACTTAGATTTTATGTCATCTCACCCATTGTCTGTAAACGTACAGTCAGGCCAAGCGCTATAGACGTATTATATCTGATGATGATGTATGCATTCAGTCCTTATCTAGTTAAGGTAAATATTTTAAAATTAGAAATTATCCAACAAATATTATTGAACATGCATTTTCGCAAGTGAAAAATATGACACAGTATATATAGAGCATATGTGTTGGATTGGGTCGAATATCGAGTTTTATTCACCAGTGATCATAGAAAATAATATTTTCACAAGTGGCGCAGCCACGAGTGAAGATATATTTTTTTATGATCACGAGTGAATGAAAATTGATATTCCACCCAATCCAACAAATTTTCTTTTAATGTTATGCTTTTTCCATCGTTTTTTTTTATATTTTAAATGAGTTAAACTAGAGAATTACACTGGATTAATGACGTCCTGATGTCACATAAATGACGAAATTTCACAGTAAAACAGTGGAAATTATCGATCATTTTCACTGTTATTTTTCACTGTTTGAAGCCGTGATTTACCAGTTTTAATTCAATGATATTTCTCTATAAACCACCGGAAAGCATAAAATAAAGTGCATTATGTGTCACTCAGAAAAATACTGATTCAATAATACCATTTACTGTCTGTTTTAATACATCACTTCTTAATATTGTTTAAATTTTACACAAATAGTAGGATTTGTTAAGATAATCAGACAAGGAAAGTGTAAAATCCCTACATTCATTTAAGCCTATTTTGGCCTATACACCACCTTAGAATATACGACACAGTCTTGTAACATGTTCAGTTTCTTATAACAGTACTCAAATACATTTATCTGATATATGTAACCGACGAAGATGTTCACATTGCAATAATATACATGTTCAAAATTCAACAGCAGTGTTACTGGTTTATTCTATGATTTATACCTCGATGTTGATTGTGCTTCACGTAATATTATATATCTTATTACATGCAAACGATGTTATATACAAAAAGTCGAACAAACTAATCAGAATGTATCCCGCAGAATGAATAGCCATAGCTCTGATATCAAGATCTGTTCAATAAATCCTATTTCACATACGAGTCGCGTTCTGAGATAACTGGACAAAATGCATGTGCGTAAAGTGTCATCCCAGATTAGCTTGTGCAGTCTGCANATCTGTTTCAATACTGAAGCTTTATGAAAATTATTACTGTGTTTGCAGTGTTACAGGATAGACACTTTACTGTTTTACAGTTTTAGTCATACGCTTAACTTGTTAGAACTAAGGATATTTAAACATTAACTAAACATTCATTTGATTGCACGGTTGTACCAGTGTTAAATAGGTTAAGATATTTAAATACAATTTGTTTCTTATTTATCCATGTTTTGCGATGAACAATTGTTGCCACATCAACAATTATAAATAAATGTACAGTAAAATTATATTCCAATATAAAACCTATTAGATACAATACATATGAGTAAAATGTATGTTTTGTAAAGAAACTGAACTTTAACTTACATCGTTCTTTTATTTTAGATAGTTTATATTATTGTTTTAGGACATGGGGATGTCAAACGCTGAACGACAAAGGAAGTACCGCCTCCTTAGGGATTTAAATAACAATCGCAGACAAGAATACTTGCAAAAATGCAAAGATAAGTATAAAGACGATAAAGCGGTTGGAAAGAAGAAAAATGTTAAAGACATGACAGAGAGAGAGAAACGGAGTGCTCGAAAAAAATGGAGAATTAAGAAAAGAATTGCCCGGCAAAAGAAGAAACAAAGCCAAGAAATTTTAACCCCACCATCATCCCCAGATAGTGAGGAAAGAAGCCCCTCTAGTCGACAAAAGAAACAATGTACGAAACTGAAAAGAAAAGAGGTTGCAAAATGTTTTCGGGACAATAGACTTAAAGATGAAGAAATAAAAAAACTAACTAAGAAAGTTGCTTTATATAAAAAGCGCTGGCAAAGAGAAAAAGAGACAAAAGAATCTCCGAGGACAAAAACTAGGCACCTTTTACGAACATTTTCAAAAACGACAGTGCAGAGGTCTCTGTTTACGTATAACGTATTAGTACAACAACTTAAACAGAAGTACAAAGAAGGGAAGAAAAAAGATAAAATCAACATAACCAGAAACATTTCAGGGTCTATATTAAAAAAGTATAGGATTAAAACACAAACATTCCATATGCTCGGAATAGGTGTTTCAAGAAGGAGACATAAAGAAAGAAAATGTCTATCCAAACGAATATGTGATAAAGTTAAGAAGTTTTATCTCCGAGAAGACAACTCAAGAGTTATCACTGGCTTAAAGAAAACCGTCACAAAAGGCAAGAAGAAAAAGCAGAGACATGTTCTCTGTGACAATTTGATTAACCTCCATCAAAAATTTCTGTCAGAAGGTAAAACAAAGTTGAGTTACAGCCTATTTTGTAGACTTAGGCCGTTCTGGGTATTATTTCCGTCCGAAACCGATAGGAATACATGCTTGTGTAAGACATGTGACAACATGGATCATATCATTACAGCCTTATATAAGGCAGATGTAATTTCCCTAAATACAATTGAAAAGGTTTTGAAAGGAAAGGTGTGTGACGTAAAGAAGCATGATTGCATGTATGGTCTGTGCAGCATGTGTAAAGACAAAGCACTCACAATCAATGAAAAAGTATCAAATCTGATAATTGAATGGTTTGAATGGAAAACCAAGTCTGAGAAGAGGATCATGAAAGATAGCAAAGAGAAAGAAATCACATTTACAGTGAAAGAGAAAATGACTGGCACAGCTGAAGAATTGTTTCAGAAATTCAGTAAAGCATTAGAAACATACATGAAACACGTGTTTAACAAGTTTGCGCAATATAAATATTTCAAAAGCAGAAGAGACAATATAGCAGAGAATGAATGTATAGTGCATATAGACTTCAGTGAAAATTATGTGTGCAAAATGTCAGAAGAAATTCAAAGTATGCACTTTGGTGCGTCAAAGAAGCAATTAACACTCCACACAGGTATAATGTATGTAGGAAAGAGTAATGGGGAAACATTTTGCACTGTGTCTGAATCCCTAGAACACGGCCCAAGTGCCGTCTGGGCACACTTGAAGAAAGTACTAAAGGATATAAGAAAGTACCATCCAAATATAGTCAACATTGAGTTCTTTAGTGACGGTCCAACTACACAATATAGACAAAAGGGTAACTTCTTTTTGCTTTCAGTTGAACCACAGGAGATGGGGTTTGAGTCTGCGAAGTGGTCATTTTTTTAATCGGGACACGGTAAAGGTATACCTGATGCAGTAGGCGGGTCAATCAAACGCGAAGCAGATAAAAAAAGTTATGTACGGTGAAGATATAACTTCTGTTCAGGCATTTGTAGACAAAATGAAAAGCGGCAAAACAAAAGTTATACTTGTTACTGAAGAAGAAATCAAAGTAGAAAAACTTAGACTTCAACAAAACACATTAAAACCCATACACGGGACCCTTAAACTTCATCAGGTTATAGTGCGTTCCCCTGGAACAGTTTCCTACAGAAACTTAAGCTGCACATGCACCAGTACTTGTAATCAATGCAGTGAAACCCTGAAGCAAGGAGACTTAGTGAATCAGCAACAAAGGGGAACAATACTCAGGAAAAGAAAACTTATAGCTGAAGAAAAGGTTGAAGTTGCAAAGAAAATCAAATTACACGATGAAGCAAACTCAGAAATTGATAAAGGGAATACTCCAAAACATTCCAAAAGTGAAGTTCACTGTTCTCGAGATTCCGATGAAACAAACATCGTACATAGGCAAGAGTGTTCTGAGTATAAAGAAAGCAAAGACTCTCAAAATCAAAAAGGAAATAAAAGACATGACATATTCAGTAAGCTCTTGAATGAGCTAAATGTATGCAAAACATATATGACATTGAAAAAGAAGTGCCAGACAATTGATCTAAGTGAGTACGCATTGACATGTCAAGATATAAGCTTCTCCTCACAACCTAATTTGGACGCAGATTTTAATGCGTTAGAAAACATGCCTGATGATATCCCATCTGTGGCTAATTTATGTCCATGCATTGTCAAAGCAGACGGTAACTGCCTACTTTCTTGTGGAAGCGTTTTTGCTTTTGGACAACCTGAAAGTGTCGCAGAAATAAGAGAACGCATCATCTTTGAACTTGTTAAAAACGAAAACAAGTACTTAGACGATGATTTTCTAAAAAAAGGAGTTGACGCCTCTAATGAAAATCTCCAACATAAAACAAAACTGTCACTTCAATACGCCCAGTATTCAGAAACGTACATCCCTGGGACGAAGTTGAATAAAAAAACTGTTCAAAGTTTGTACAGAAAGGAGGTTATCTCAATAAGAGAAGACAAATCTTTCATGGGAATTTGGCAGTTACATGCGATGTCTACAGTTCTTGATACCCCAATTTACTCTGTTTATCCAAAGCTTGGAAACAAGTCCGTAAGAAAAGACTTAAACAGGCTTCTACTTCCAGCATCAGCAAGCGACAAAGATCCAATTTTCATATTATGGTCATCAAATAGGGATGATATGACTAGCGAACATTGGGTGCCTAATCATTTTGTGCCATTAATTCAAATATTGAATGATGATGAGAGCACTGATGATAACATCACAGAAGAAGAGCAATCATTGCCAAAAGGTGACGACAGAAACAATTTTGAAAAAGATGTAAATGATAATTTCGTTACCATTTATGTGTATGAGAATGGGGAATATGAAGTTGCCTTAGACAATACGACAGGCAAAGATAAAAAAGCAAACGTTTTGGACATTGTTTGTAAAAAGGATGAAATTACTAGTCCCGAAAGCGGTTATGAAAAATCCCAAGAGACACCAGCCGAAAAAAATAAAACAATGAAGCTGAGATATCAGATAAACAAGAATTAAAACACATGATGATGGAGACCGAAGGAAAAGCACCTACTGAGTTAGAAATCTCAGTACGTTCTGAAACTGTTGGTACAGAGATGAAATGTGACCAAGGATTGGTAATAGAAAGTGACGCTAAAGCGCCAATAGAGATTGAACGAAATCAAACGCTGATAGCGAGTGATAATAAGCCAATAGAGAGTGAAAACAATCATACGCCGAAAGAAAGTGATAAAACGTCAATAGAGAGTGAAAACAATCATACGCCGAAACAAAGTGATAAAACGCCAATAGAGAGTGAAAACAATCAAACGCCAAAAGAGATTGATAAANGAATGAAATTGTAGATTATTTGAAAATATAAAGCAGCAATGTCCTATTACTTTCAGTTAACGTACCTGACACATGTGTTAACGCACCTGACATTTTTTGTGTTCAGTTGAAATAATGGGGAAAACGAGGGCTAAGAATCAAAAAGAGTATCGGGAAAAGGAAGACAAAGAATGATAAAGACTATTTAAAGAAAGAACAACAACGAACAAAGCGTTATAAACAGCCTATTTGAGCTTTAAATGAAGACCAACAACAACAACTTCGAGAGAAAAACAGAATATGGAAAATGATAAGTAGAGACAAAAAGAGACTCGAATTACAAGAAGATGCGATAAAAAAGGATAGCATGCCATGCAATACAGAAACCCAAACTGAAAATTCGAACGGCGAACGGGGCTCTATCAGTACCCGTACAATGTCAGATTGTTTAACAGTAAAGTTAGACTTTAAACCAAGAGAAAGATCACAAAAAAGATCCAAGGCATTAAGAACAGCCTCCCGAACTATTCAAACTTTGGAAGCTAAGTTGAAAGCAAAGTTAAGAGAGAACAATAAGCTACGCAAGAGACATTGAAAGACTTAGAGCAAAGCAAATGAAGTATGATAACACAGAAAGTACAAGTTCTGAGATGAGTAAACAGCCTTGTACACCCAAGTCTAAAGCCAATGCGGTAATTCGAGATTCCAACAGTTTGTAAGTGAAATCCAAGAGCCAACAGCTTGCAGCAAAAGCAAAAGGCAGTTTAAACTTGAAGATGCCGATTACACGTTTTTTTGGCACCACNTCCAACATTTTTCTATGTGTATTATGTCCCTTTAACTGGGATTCAATGTTTTACTATGAAATATGTATATCTTTATCCCTACTGGATATAAAACTGAGTATATTATTATATATTCCGCTACACGACGTCACGTTACTGTATGACGTTGACGTCACTTCCTATGTTTTTTGTTTATATTGATACTACTGATGAAGGCTATGGCCGAAACATGTTTAGTATTTAAACAAATTTAATCAACAAAAGTAACATGTTTGTACGGATTATTTATTTAATTGGGGTCACTTACTCGCAGTTTTGTAAAAGGACTTCCAATATTGCAGAGCTCTATGGAATTTCCAGGACTTCCAAATAGAAATCACGGTAGTTCCACCACGTTGGCCAAACCAGGGACCTATACAATTTGTTGTATAGGTCACTGGCCAAACACGTAAGAAGAAAAAATAAACGTGATTTTTCTAAGTATACACATTTTTCTCTCAATTAAATTGCATGTAAACACTTACTGAAGAGAGGTTGACCTGAAACTTACAATGAAGTTATGTTTCTTTTTCAATTATGGAGGCCGTTTCATCAATATTTACGATTTTTATAAATTATGTTTCGATATTTATGTAGTCGTTTACGACAATACATACATTCCGTTTCATCAACGAAATCGTAAAGGCACCATACATAAAATACGACTACATAAATATCCGTATTTTGTAACCGATAAACTTGGTGACGCTGTTTTCATTTCATGACGTAATTTTCGCGCATTCTGTCAGCAGACGAGAACATCGAAAAATATAAGCTGTAACTACAGAGATTAAAACACAAGAACAGGAATTTGTCTGAAACGACAATACTTGAAGATAAATGTGTTGAAGGATAAAGCCTGCTATTTAGCATCCATTCTCTGTCCGTGACGGGAATCAAGAAGGATGAAACGATGGAAATGGTAGTTGACAACTGTTACAATTGTTGATCATGAATGAATTTAACGCGTTTTCTTCTTGTTATTCACGAGTAAAATGATATTGCTAAACGTTAATGTTTTTTTCTTTCTATGTAGAAAAACGACTATGGTGTGGATAAATTAGGACCTATCAGTATCAGTTTAAACTTTAACAATGTTCTGCTGCTCTGCATGTGTTTAGGCCTAGGAAATTATTCAATTTAGGTTCACACTATTTTAAAATATTATATGATACTTAGTGCATTGGAAAACTGTCATGTTGGTGTTTTATAATATTTTATTATATTTTTAAGAAAGTATAAGATTCTCGTCACCGTCGTGACATGTCATTTACTGAACATGGTTCTGGGCTTGTTACTCTTTAGCTGGGCAACAAAAATTCTAATATTTTTTTCCGCGTGGGCAACCTATTGTAAAAGTAAGTTTCTGTCCTTGCTAACATTATCATGATAATAATAGATCTATATATATAAATAATTTATTTCTCAGATATGTGATATTAAATGTTATTTTATTCCATGTATGCAGGGGCGTAGCTGCTATTAGGCACGGCAGGCCGGGCCTACAATTTTTTTTCGAAACATGAAAAAAATAAAAATGCTTCAACTTCGAAAAACGCATTAAAATGTTGACCCTGAGGGGGTGAGGTGTTAGAAATCTGCATTTCATATTGACATAATCCTCAGACAATGTATCCTGGTCGTGTTCAAATGACATATCTTCCAATTATCAACTCTACTTCTTTCTATGTGCTTACATTCTAGCTCACTTCTTTTCAGGTGACTTGCTGTTACAAGTGTACACAGATCTACATGTAGATCTACTTGTCTCCCTTTCAACACTTTAGGTCACAATATACTTAATGTTTTTCCTATATAATTCAATGTAAAAGCGACAACTTTGAGCGAAAATAAATGCAACATTTTGCACATAGAGACCCCCATAACCATTCCTTTTCTTAAACTTAAAGGGCATTCTAAGCTGAATTGATTTAAATAAGCAATAAAAAAGATATGTCATGTTCAACCCAAAAAAGAGTTTGACACAAATCAAAAGCGACTGTTTTTGCACCTTCTTTTTTTCGGCCATAGACATAGACTCGACTCGAGATGCATTTGCGGGCGAAATTCGGCGCTGGAAGGTACGGTGGAACAACAACGTTCAGAAGCCAGGCACTCTTATCATTACTCTGGATGTTACACCAAAGGCAGCATACCCGGCTATACACCGTCAGGGCTTTTTTTCCTGACTTTGTGAAGCGGCCCTGTCCCTCTCACTTTGTGAAAAAATGAGTCGCGAACTTTTAAAAATTGTGAAAAAATGAGTCGCGAACTTTTCAAAATTTTGAAAAATTGAGTCGCGAACTTCTTAAAATTGTGAAAAATTGAGTCACTAACTTCTTAAAATTGTGAAAAACCGAGTCGTGAAATTGTTAAAATTGTGAAAAACGGCCGATTTTGTAAAATTCACGACCATGTTTGGTTTGTGAATTGTCCTTGTCAAAATTGTGAAATGTACTTCCAGGGCCACTCGCAAAGAATGAAAAAAAGCCGTGCACCGTTTACTACCAATCCTGCTCATAATGCCAGCTACCTCAGCCTCGTGTGAGCGTTCCTTCAGTTCTATGCAACGTATCAAAACGTACATGAAAAGCACTATGTCTGGTAAAAGGCTGTCTGATTAAGGACTCCTACGCATTCACCGAGAAATGGATGTTTCGATCGATGAAATCATCAACACATTTACCTCGGTTAAGTGCAGAAATATTGATTTCATGTAATTGATGCACTTGTTAGAAAAATGAGTGTAATAGATCGACTATAAGTTTTACACTCAACATGTTACGGTGCCGTTATAGGCATGCAGACAGTATTATTCAATTGGAAAGAATTCCCATGGTTTAACTTGTGAATAAGTGGAGTGTAACACCGTTAAATGTTTCTCTGTTTCATATTGTTTTAAAATTAAGTTCTCTGGTATAAAGATAAAACAGTAAAATTTAGTTCTCTGACATTGAGATAAAACAGTAAAATATCAAAGAAAAACAGGCCAAAGTCTTATATTTTCTTATCTTATTTTTTGTCTAGATATGCCTTTAATCTCACCACAGACTTTATGGGATTTAAACATTTTCAGAGGGAGGACCCCCCGACACCCCGTTTTTATGTATCATATTCGGGCCTTCAGCTAAAAAAATGCTAGCTACGCCCCTGGTATGATCAACGCAGTGGGCCCAGGGAGGACAGTCCATGAGCCAAAGCGCAAGTTGATAGACCTGAAAGTAAGTTTATGTGTGTATTTTGTGTCTTTCATTTTTTCACAACAACCTAAACTTTATTTTTTATTTGCCATTCATTTGCAAACCTGTTTACACTTTTTGTAAATTTCATATGTCTAAATAACTTGTAATTGCTTCTATGACAGTAACAATTCTGTTAATTATTGATACAAAAAAATGTAAGTGTCATTTAAATAAATGTTACATTTATAAGACTGGAAGTACCACTGTGAATGCACAAAAATTGTTATGTGACCCCAAAAGTCAATGTCAGTAGGCGTTTTATGAAGGAAAACATCCGCAAAAGGTAGGTTTTTTGTCAATATATCTTTGCTGATTGTTCTCTGGCTTTCATACGACCTAGTTTTGACAATAAGGCATGCATAAAGCTTGTGATCAATATATCGCGCGTTGTGTGTGTTGCTTTGGTTTTCAAGAACACTTCGACACAAATTTCCATTGTAGAAGCAAACGTCAGTAGTAAAACAGACGAAGAGTCGGTGTTTTCAAAAATAAACGATCACAGAACTGTCTATTAAAAAGCGATTAATTAACGATGTTCGAAAGAGTGTTGTTCAACTGTATCCACATGGGTTGCCAATAGAATCAATTTAAGTGAAGAACTAACGCATAAGTATCTGTTTTTTTTTATTTTGTTTTGCATCAAAACATTTTAATAGTTTTATATTTGTAAACGATATTCTCAACAACATTGTCATGTTTTCCCAATTGCAACTGTACATAGTGGGCATACCTTCCAGTCAAAATATNCAAAGAAAAACAGGCCAAAGTCTTATATTTTCTTATCTTATTTTTTGTCTAGATATGCCTTTAATCTCACCACAGACTTTATGGGATTTAAAAATTTTCAGAGGGAGGACCCCCCGACACCCCGTTTTTATGTATCATATTCGGGCCTTCAGCTAAAAAAATGCTAGCTACGCCCCTGGTATGATCAACGCAGTGGGCCCAGGGAGGACAGTCCATGAGCCAAAGCGCAAGTTGATAGACCTGAAAGTAAGTTTATGTGTGTATTTTGTGTCTTTCATTTTTTCACAACAACCTAAACTTTATTTTTTATTTGCCATTCATTTGCAAACCTGTTTACACTTTTTGTAAATTTCATATGTCTAAATAACTTGTAATTGCTTCTATGACAGTAACAATTCTGTTAATTATTGATACAAAAAAATGTAAGTGTCATTTAAATAAATGTTACATTTATAAGACTGGAAGTACCACTGTGAATGCACAAAAATTGTTATGTGACCCCAAAAGTCAATGTCAGTAGGCGTTTTATGAAGGAAAACATCCGCAAAAGGTAGGTTTTTTGTCAATATATCTTTGCTGATTGTTCTCTGGCTTTCATACGACCTAGTTTTGACAATAAGGCATGCATAAAGCTTGTGATCAATATATCGCGCGTTGTGTGTGTTGCTTTGGTTTTCAAGAACACTTCGACACAAATTTCCATTGTAGAAGCAAACGTCAGTAGTAAAACAGACGAAGAGTCGGTGTTTTCAAAAATAAACGATCACAGAACTGTCTATTAAAAAGCGATTAATTAACGATGTTCGAAAGAGTGTTGTTCAACTGTATCCACATGGGTTGCCAATAGAATCAATTTAAGTGAAGAACTAACGCATAAGTATCTGTTTTTTTTTATTTTGTTTTGCATCAAAACATTTTAATAGTTTTATATTTGTAAACGATATTCTCAACAACATTGTCATGTTTTCCCAATTGCAACTGTACATAGTGGGCATACCTTCCAGTCAAAATATTTGTTATAGTGTAATTCACACCAGTTTATTTCAAACTAAACATTAACAAAGGATTTAAATACATGCACTTCTAAAACGAAGCCAAAACAGTCCTTACATTTGCTTAACTATTAATGCAAATAGTAAAATAATTCCTTTACTATCAGAACTATTATTACATCTTCATTTTGATAAAATTAATATAGATGAAAGCTGCATACAGCTGCAATATGGAAAACACAATTGAAGAATAATTAACATAACAACATATCAGAAGATGTACAAACTATAATTAAAACTACAAATGCAAAATTCTAACAAAAACTTAATTTTAATATATCAGATCTATAAAGCTTTTACAAAATAAAACTGCCAAATTTACAATTATAATTTTATACATATTGTGAACTAAGTTTTGTTGCATGAACACATCACAAAATAATTATTATAATGCACACATGTTTAACTTTACCTTAGCAACATATTGCTAATTAATAAGTTTTAAATCAATGGTGCAAAACACACACTATAATATATTAACAGAAAGTTTAAAACATCAAAATTTAAAAGTCTTAAGTCCCAATTATAAATTGTTTTACAATTTCTTTATAATGTATTTTATTTATATTTATAAAAAATATACAATAAATTATCAAATGTATTCAGTGCACATAGAGAAGGAAAGTTTCTTGCACAAAAAGTTCAAAAAATCACAACCAATAGAAAGTCCTTGTTTTTGATATGAATATATCGGATCTGATCTGATAAATATGGTAGATACATGTAAAAATAATTGTACAAATGATTATAGAAAAGACAAATTTCCAGGAATGGAAATTTTCATTTAAGAACATTTCATGTTCCACATGAAATTTTTAAAACAACAGAATGGAAAATACACAGAATTATTAGGGTAATATTTAATCATAATGATTCCTTCCGCAAATTACTTATTGGTAATTTTGTGCAGTTATAAATGTGCTGAAATACATATTTCAAACTAAACAGTTAAAACATACATCTGAAAATTCCAGTGGATATGTCAGTGTAACAGCCAAACACAAAATGTCAACAACAGTAAGACGATATATCGGAAGCACTTTTGTTTCACAACATCACATATGTGTAATCTGAGGTCAGAGCGTTTATGAAAATCAAGAACAGACACTTTAAACTAGAGGTTACACTTCACTGCCAATATCACACTCACATCTATCTTACATGAAGAGGCATTCACATTGAGCTGCATTGAAAGACTTTTGTTTCTTGTCAGACACATTTAGATCCTCATCAATCCACAACCCTTGTGACTGTGATCAGAATCTTTACCTACGGCTAGAAATCATTTTGATTTGTCATTAACTTAATTTTAAAAGCAACATTATGGCATGTGAAAAAGGAAAAGGCTATATAAGTCACCAATATACAAAAGTTATGTCAATACATTTATTGATTACAAAATATCCCAGGCTACCTTACAACACCAAATAAATTAATTGTAGCCCAGGGATAAATACCTTACAGATAGATAGATACCTTGAATTACTTACAAATAAATACTAAGGGTATTAACAGCAATCAGGTTTTTCGGTAGCAAGCACAATATTGTTGTTAATTCAAAATGTCAAAGAATTTGCCCCTAGTAAACGGAAATGGATTAATTGTTCCACCATTTTTTAATCATTTCCAGATGATTACTTTACATTATATGGCATGAAGCAGGTTGAAAGTTTATTAGAATATTTTTTTCAATATATATCAGAAGGGCGTATGTCTGATGGGTAAATTTATTAGCATGCAATCATATTGGGGATGACATATGACATCCTATGCAGTCAAAGAGAATCACAACATTACTGTGTTAGGCACAACTTCCGACAGGATCATGTAGATCCTGGGTTGATTGACTGAAACCAGGTTATAACAACACACAACATCAACAAAAAACAATAAAAAACTGCAATAATACAAAAATACATTTAAAACATGCTAAAATAAAGTCATATATTACAAAAGTACTTTTTGTGAATTTTCAATGAATAAATGAAAGTGATTTTGTAGATGAATCTATGATAAAATATCGCTTTACTGGTCACAATAAAAAGCACCACATGACAAAAACGTTCATACTTCAATGAACATCACATTTTAAAAAGCTAAGCCCTAATACTTATAGTATATTTGAAGCCCTAATATTCATACCAAGCCTTCCATTTTATATTGAATTGATCAAGGTATTCAGATTTACTTTAAATAATAAATTCATACTATTCCCAATACAGTTTAGCAATGACACTATTCCATACCATATCACTATGCAAGCTATGTACCAAGAAAACGCTGAAATGATATGCTAAGCAGATGATTGGTTTGTCAAAAAAGCAACGATTGTAATAATTTGTTCCCAAGAATCAATATTCAATGTGAATTTCTTCCCAAATCTATGAAAATGTAATTGATAATCATATCACATACAAAAGAAGTCGAACAGTATCAGTCTAAACCTCTGTTATCCGCTTGTCTGTCTGAAGGGGCGTGTTTTCATCATCACTAATGTTTGCCTCACTGTCTTCAAGCTCACACAGACCAGAGATTTCAGACATATCGTCCACAACCTCGCCATGGTTGTAATCACCATCATTGAAATCACTGTCCGTTGTGAACGCAGCAGACAGCCGACGATGATCAAACTCGCTGTCTGTCGTGATCATCGACAAGCGGTTGATGTTGTTCTGGTTTACAGGGAAGCCGTAGTGTAGGACAGAATCGTTGTCGTCTTCTGAGCTGGACGCGTGGCTGGAGTCACTTGCAGTGCTGTCGAGACCATTCACAGCATAGGCAGGTGGGGGAGGCCAGAGTTCTTCCCTTGGAGCTTCCTCTGCGCTGTGTGTGCTCGTGAAACTTGAGTTCAGGGGCAGATAATAGTTTGGATGGATGTGAACGTTAATTTTCCTACTCTCGTACCCCTCCAATAGTCGACTCTGCTCAGCTAAAAGTTCCTCATAGTTTGGTATGTCAGAAATATTTTCAGTATCAGTTTCCGTGAATTCTGAATCCCCGACGTATTCGGACTCGATGAATTCCCCGTCCGTCATGTAGTGGCCGCTGTTCCTGGTCACATAAACGTTTGTGTTGGATTCGTTGCTATGTGGGCTTCCCGACCCAGGAGAATCAGGGCACTCGCCTGCGGGTAGCTCACTGATGTTGGGTAGAGACTTCTCTGGGGCCCAGTCAGATGTGTCCCAGTGATAGCCTGGAAATACCCAGAAATAGGGGTGTCAGTATGCAGTGTGTAGCTTCATTATCGCTGAAAAGGGTAATAACTTTATAACTCAAGACACTTTGACACTCTGACCTTTATGCAGGAATATATTACATATCTGTTATGATGTAATATACAAGTTTTAGTATTTAAATTTAGTTAAATTGACACAAATCTAGCTTTTAAATACATCTACGTGATCTTTACGCTTGTGAATGGGTACAAACAAAACTGGGTAATAAGAATACACATGTAGGTAATACTTCAAGTGAATATATGTTTGCCTATATCTAATTCACCAGTCTGGTAAATACCTCATAGTTATAGCAATAAGTAATTATATCATAAAGAGATGCAGTTTGCTTACTTATTTACTTTAATCTAAACTCATTATCAATATTAAGCAATAAGTCAAATGTGTTGTTGTTTATTCATACAAAGATTTATTGAAAATTAGAAACAAGCATGTTTTTATTTCTCTACTCACATAATTATTACTCTGGATTTGTTAACAACCTTTGTAAGAAAAAGATTCTTGTTCATTTCAATGTAATGTTTTTGATGCTTAAAAATATTCATGATAAAACAAGTGTCCTGTAATATCTATAATGTAGTCCAATACACAGAGTACAGTGAACTGTGTGCCATATGCTTCCATACTTTCACATTGCATATGATTAAATATGATGCATCATATCACACAGGTTCAAGCAGAATTGTATATAAATTGTGTAATATCAATATAATGTTTGACTTAATACCAGTCTTGCAATTTTTATACAGTGATTTAATTTAAAGTTAATGAAACTAAATAAATGTGTACGAATATAAAGCAACGAAGAAGAAGGTAATATTTGGATATGCAAAAAGTTATACTAACAAATACCAAGTATATTACGCAACAATATTTCACTATGAAAATTTTAAAAATAGGAATAATGAAAACCCCAAAACATTATCAGGAGAGAAATTTGTGTTATCATCAACTTGTCTTACAACTAATTACAAGCAAACAGATTAATTGTGAAATCTTAACCCTTTGCATGCTGGGAAATTTGTCGTCTGCTAAAATGTCGTCTGCTGAATTTGTAAAATTAGCATTTTCTTCGATTTTTTTTCTAAGACCACTATCCGAATAGCAAACAGTTTGGATCCTGATGAGACGCCACGTTCTGTGGCGTCTCATCTGGATCCAAACTGTTTGCAAAGGCCTTCCAAATCCGGTTCCAGCGCTCAAAGGGTTAACAACATATGAAACATGAAACAAAACATCATGAACACTCCTATAATGATTTAAAACAGCCATTATTCTATGACATTTATTATAATCCTTAGAGTTTATAACATACATATACCGGTTTGTTATATATATAAGTTACACTCTTGATTACATTGTACATATAGATGTAGATATCAATATATCAGTGTTCATACAGAACAAAGAATAGTTGGTTGTTTTGATCCAACTTTTAAGTTTGCTTTATAATTATGTCTAAAACATGGGAAATAAACTGGGTACTTGTATTTCAAAAAAGTATCTATCTATGACACTAAGGGTACCTTAAATAACAACCTCAAGGATGTATACAGAACATGGCAAGGGCAGCATGCATAATCCAATAGGCCTTGTTCTGGGAAAACTGGACTTAACGCACGTTCTTAAAGTGTCATCCCAGATTAGCCTGTGCATTGTACACAGGCTAATCAGGGACCACACTTTCAGCTTTTAAGGATATTGTTTTGTTTCAAGGAGGTCTCTTCTAAATAAAATCCAGTCTTGGTGGAAAGTGTCGTTCCTGATTAACCTGTGCAGAATGCACAAGCTCACAAGCTAATCTGGGATGACTCTTTAAACACGTGCATTAAGCCTAGTTTTCCCAGAACAGGCCTCCAATGTTCCTCTAAAGGCATTGATCTTGCTATAAGAAGCATACCAACAAAATAACAACTAAATACCAACATCATAAGAGCCCATCAAAACTTGGAAAACCAACTACCAGGCCAAAGAAACAAACTTAGTCTAAGGGAGATAACAAGCAACTGCAACTTAAAATAACTGAATCATCAAAACACAACCCCAACTGTCCTCTGCAATAACTTTCCATTCCTACCATTTTTTGCGGACTCTAGAAATAAGAAAACATAAGAAATTCAAGTAAGGCAAAGCATGAAAATCATAATTCAACTTAAATTAAAATATGGTTTGTATTCTCTCCAATAACTGAAAGTTTAACATTTCATGAAAATACCATTTGTATGATTGATCACATTGTCCAATACACAGGTTTGCCTTTTTTTTAACCCTTTGCATGCTGGGAAAATTGTCGTCTGCTAAAATGTCGCCTGCTGAATTTCTAAAATTAGCATTTTCTTCAAAAACATTTCAAAGAATACTATCAAAAAAGCAAACAGTTTGGATCCTGATGAGACGCCACGTTCTGTGGCGTCTCATCTGGATCCAAACTGTTTGCAAAGGCCTTCAAAATCCGGTTCCAGCGCTCAAAGGGTTAATGAAACTGTACTACAATACTGTTCTATGCATTTTAATGTACTACGCAGTACGTAACTTGCAAAGTTATTATTGTGATTGCCAATTTAAGAGATTAATTTGGTAATGTGATAAATTTTTAAAGTATAGTGTTTGTGGATGGAGTTCTTCAAGTGTCACAAAAGTAGAAAAACAAACCAGATTTTAATTTCTCATATGCCAGAGGTTATAGCCTGTAACGGGTCAATCCTGCTATACAACTTGTGAACATATAGGCCACACAGTATGGCAACACCCTATATGATGTATAAATACAATGGTAAGCATAATGTTGTGTATTCAATGCATGTCAACTTAAAGGAGCCATTATGACTCCTGAAGGCACGGGTACTATAGCACTATTATTTTACAGATATGAGCATCACTCTGGGAAAACGGGTCTTAATGCATGTGTGTAAAGTGTTGCCCCATATTAGCCTGTGTAGTCTGCACAGGCTAATAAGGGATGACACTTTCTGCTTAAATTGGATTCTCGCTAATAAGGGACTTTCTTTCAACGGAAAATACATCAAAAACAGAAAGTGTTGTCCCTAATTAGCTTGTGCAGTCAATTAGCCTGTGCAGACTGCACAGGCTAATCTGGGATGAGTCTTTTTCGGTCATGCATTAAGCCACGTTTTCCAAGAGCGAGGCTCATATGTCAGTGATTGTTACAGAATGCTATACAAAGTTGACGACACAATATGCCAGTCTAGCATGCAATTAACCCTTTGAGCGCTGGAACCGGATTTGAAGGCCTTTGCAAACAGTTTGGATCCAGATGAGACGCCACAGAACGTGGCGTCTCATCAGGATCCAAACTGTTTGCTATTCTGATAGTATTCTTTGAAAAAAAATGAAGAAAATGCTAATTTTAGAAATTCAGCAGACGACATTTTAGCAGATGACAATTTCCCAGCATGCAAAGGGTTAATGTTGTCAAAATCAGAGCAGATATTGAAAGTTCCTGGACTATATTGAGATACATTTAGAGCACTTTGGTTACAGAGTATAACAGTTAATGTATTGTGTTAACATGATTGAACATGCTGCAGATATCTTCACCTTTATTCCTTTTCTTTCTACTGGCTGCATTGAAAATCAGTACATGGTATTTAATATTCTGTAAACACTATAAACAAATGCTGATAACATTAAACAATTTGTTTTACGAGAAGCAAACTCAACAATTATCATAGAAAAACAATATTTTAGAAATAAACTTGCTTTTTATTTAATCTGTAAGTCTCATTGTGGAATGCATACATGCTATTGATCGTTGAACATTCACAATGAAGTTGACCTACGTATAGGTTATGTTAAACAGACAGCTTCATCACAAGTGCTGAATGGAAACTGTTGTATTTGCTTTACATTTCCATTTAAGATACAACAGTTTAACACTCAACCTGTGAACAATTCATTGGCCGTAACATGCCTAACATGCCGATTAAAAGCAACTGTTTATGACTGCAGGAATTCTGGATAATTTTTGGTGAGTTATTTTTTTGTCACTGTATTTTCACAAAAGACGGTCATGCGTATTCATGGCAGCCAAGGGTCACTATGTCAACTCACCAACTACGCGAGTATCTCAGTTTTGTGTGTCCGAGCTTGAACTTTCTGTTAGAAATATTTCTGTGGGGCCAAAAGATACCACTCTACCTCTAGCATGTCCTAATTAAGCCAAAGAAAAATCTGTTGTTTCTTCTATGAAGCATTTAAAGCAAAGGTCGAAGTTGCAAAAATATTTAACAAACTCTTCAGGTAAAAATGTTTAAAAAAAGTTATTTCACAAATTTCAAGTAATATTTAAATTTATTGAAAATCAATCACATTCAGATTGTTACTTTACAGTTTGGAAAAGAAGAGTTATTTGAACTGATGGCTTAAGCTCAATGAATACATATTTTAGCAACTTAAACCCGGAAGCTGAAATGTTGGATATTCTTTCTTTTATGTTTTGTATTCCAACATAAACATGTCATTGGTGTGCATGTATAATTA
The DNA here is from genome assembly GCA_007657795.1 of Dreissena rostriformis. Taxonomy (NCBI): domain Eukaryota; kingdom Metazoa; phylum Mollusca; class Bivalvia; order Myida; family Dreissenidae; genus Dreissena; species Dreissena rostriformis. Next base: position 28,216 of record VMBQ01004991.1, read on the forward strand.
AGTCTACAGTGATCAACTTACACAATAATAGCACTGATCAATTTTATCAAAATAGATTCTGGGCAAATTAAGGTAAAAAATATGAATTGGATTAACTAAAACTTAAAAAAAATAATGTACAATTACCTATTATAAATTTGAGATATAATACTTAATTATTTAATCAAGCTGGATTGTGACCAAAGAAAGAAGCTTGAAAAAAATATTAAGTTTGTTTCCTGGGTAGAACCAGTACTTGCATTTAAAGAGAAGTCATTCAAAATGCTCCCAAGGTAGGAATCAAGCTCTCATCCTTCCGATCTGCACGCACAGGCCATTACACTATTCTCACAGGTCCCTAAGCAATTTAAAGCTGGATATAATTACTCTGATTTATTCCAATTGTTTCTTTGAAAGCTTGAAAGTGTCTTAAGAAGTTTATCACATTGCAGTACCTTGTTGGTCGTCCTCCGACTCTGATATCGGCAGACTGCTCACCGAGGTGTTGTCATGACCGTGACCTTGAAGATGATTCATGGGCAGAACTGTCCCCACTGGCATCTTCTTCAGCATCTTGTCTGAATTCTTCTCTGCAACTAACAGGATTACAAGCCTTGTTGAGTACATTGGCCTGAGCACTGAACATTTTCAGAATGCACATTCAACATAAGAGAAATATAAAAATGAGTTTCTTAGCCAAACATGCAATATCTACTTGAGGTTTGCAAAATGAGGTGCCTAACTTTGTGATTTCTTCACACTTGTGTTGTTTGAAATATGATATTTAACTGCCATGCTCTGTAGAAACATTTTTTTGCCTATTCTTTACATGACTTATTACTAAATGAAAGTAAATATAAAAGTAAAACTTAACTCAAATTAAACATGACTGAGTATTTTTAACAAGAAAATTCATCTAATAAAACAGACTAAAATTCTGATTATATGTTGCTATGTATAATAGTTTAATAGCAAATTTAAGTATTAACTGAACTGTGTCATTCACAGTAGCTTATACTTATTCTTTGTTTAGTGTGCAAGTTCTGGACTTTGTTGACCCTATGGTTTCCTCCAAGTTGCATACCTGACATGTAGTTCTGCAGGATGTTCTGACACGCCCTCTCCCAGGGTTCCTTCTGCAGTGAGTCCGAGTCACTTGTTGACAGAGGAGCAGGCACCGTCGGCTGAACACTGGCCACACTACGTACCGGGGCAAACGTCTGAAAGTCAACATTGTAGGGCAGGATATTGTGAGGATTCTCAAGGTCGTCCCCAGCGCTGCCATAGTTACAGTTCCTCAACTGGTCAAAGTTGTTCAGTGTGTGGATGGAGTCTCGAGCGCTCGGTGTATAGGAAGCTGGTCTGTTCGGAACAGGTGGTGGTGTGGGTGATGGCGGGGTTTTTCGCCGATTGTTCACATTTTCGACGAGGTTCTCAGCTTTGTATTTGTGCTTGTTGTCCTTCAATAGACTCAGGTAAACATCTGGAGTGTCACGCGCTACCCCACCTGTAATGTTCTGGCGGTGTCGTCTCTTTCTTCGCTGCCACATCACACGTACGATCACTAATATGAGGACTATGATAATGAGCCCACAGATGACACCTACAACAACAATGGGAAATATTTATATAATTCATCACCTACTTAATATCCATTATTTATATTCTGCTATGCAAACATGGTACATTTTCCTTTTAAGAACAGCACAAAATTTGCCTTGATTTTACCTGATATTTTGTTTAACTTATACAAACATAATGTATGTTTCAGAAAAGCCCAGTAACCCCTTAAAATGCATGATTGTTTAATGAACAGACTGGGACAGGTGTCCATCTGTACAAGCTTTTTTATGGCCAAATTTGAACCCCTTAGTGGGTGCTTACATGCAACATGTTGTCTTCACATTTGTGCCAAGCTATTTTAAAGTCCATTAATATTTAGGAAAGTAATAATCTTGAGACCTTGATCTTGAAGTGAGCAATAAATGTGTTGAATGTGACAGCTCGTCTTGATATGATGATGGTCATTGGTGCTAATTTATTTCAAAATCAATTACTGCATGAAGAAGTTATGAGCCAGACACGAATATCGACTTGACTATATACATATAAGGATTAATTTATGCAAAAACTCCAAGTTTGCACTGTGACCTTGAAGTGAGCAACATGGTTGTTGCACGTGACACGTTGTCTTGATTTGAATTCATTTGTGTTTTTTATTTTGATATTCAAATATATACTATACAGGCGTGAGCCAGGCACGAAACGTGACACACAAAAACTCACTGACATGAATAAAGCTATATGCTCTTCCACCATTATTATTGTGGGGCGGAGGGCATAGAAACATTAAATAACAAACAACAAAATGAATTTATCAGTGATTTGGGTTACTCTTAAAGGAGAAATTACTCTAACCTTTTTCTAGGTTTACCCAAACTCTTAATATTATAAAAGATCGAGTGACACTATGTGTCATATAATCCTGCTTCTCAAAATAAGAAAATCAGCTGACAAGAGGAGGAATCACACTTCTGTTAATACAATACCAACTATTCCGGGCCCGTTACATACCAACTATAATGTAGATTTCATCGGACATGATACCGGCTGCGCTGGACGTGACCCTCGGCAGGATAACATCCTGGCACTTGTCACCCTTATATGAGAGCGTGCAGTTACACGTGTACATCGTTCCCTCCTGCAGGCATATTCCGTCATTCTCACACGGGTTTAACAAACACACGTCCTGTAAGGTCTCGCAGCGTGGGCCTGTAAAACACAACACAGTAATATACACAGGGATATTGAAGGGATCTTAATCACAATGTGCCAAATCTGAATCACATAAAAAAATATATCCAAATAAATGAATGCTCAAGTTTTTTTATCATGAAGACATGGAAAGTGCATTTTTATACTATTAACACAAGTTTATATTAACCCTTTGAGCGCTGGAACCGGATTTTGAAGGCCTTTGCAAACAGTTTGGATCCAGATGAGACGCCACAGAACGTGGCGTCTCATCAGGATCCAAACTGTTTGCTATTCTGATAGTATTCTTTGAAAAAAAATCAAAGAAAATGCTAATTTTAGAAATTTAGCAGACAACATTTTAGCAGACGACAAATTTCCCAGCATGCAAAGGGTTAAGCCTGGTTTTCCCAGAGCGCAGCTCAAATACATTAATATACAAACAAATGTCCACCTTACACTGGCATGTCTGCTTCTATAAGTCATCTTATAACTATAATTAAAACCACATCACCAGAAAATTCAGTAAAATTTACTTAACCCTTTGAGCGCTGGAACCGGATTTTGAAGGCCTTTGCAAACAGTTTGGATCCAGATGAGACGCCACAGAACGTGGCGTCTCATCAGGATCCAAACTGTTTGCTATTCTGATAGTATTCTTTGAAAAAAAATCGAAGAAAATGCTAATTTTAGAAATTTAGCAGACAACATTTTAGCAGACGACAAATTTCCCAGCATGCAAAGAGTTAAAGGAACTGATAATATGAGCCACACTCTGCGAAAATCGGGCTTGCATGTGCGTAAAGTGTCGTTCCAGATCAGCCTATTCAGTTTACACAGGTTAATCAGGAACAACACTTTCCTCTTTAAAGGATTTTTTTTATTAAGAAAGTATCTTCCATATGAAAATTCATGCTAGGCGGAAAGTGTTGTCTCTGATTAGCCTGTGCAGACTGCACAAGCTAATCCAGAAGGACAGTTTATGCACATGGATTAACCCTTTGAGCGCTGGAACCGGATTTTGAAGGCCTTTGCAAACAGTTTGGATCCAGATGAGACGCCACAGAACGTGGCGTCTCATCAGGATCCAAACTGTTTGCTATTCTGATAGTATTCTTTGAAAAAAAGTGAAGAAAATGATGATTTTAGAAATTCAGCAGACGACATTTTAGCAGACCACAAATTTCCCAGCATGCAAAGGGTTAAGTTACTTCATATGTGGCATGGCAATACAAGCAATTGTGGTCAAACTAAAGCTTGGTCACAATCGTTCATATTATGTTTTGTCAGCTATGTTCAAGGGCAAATAACTCAGAAATGTGTGGATTACTGGTGATGTAACAATGTCTTATGAACATTTACAAATGTTAAGTTTCAATTAAGCCGCTTAAGAAATGTAGCAGAAATTCATTCCACAAACTTAAGGCGAAAAATTACAGACATGAATAGTGATTCTTATATAAACCTTGATCACAGGGTTAAAATAACATGTTACAGTGATGGCTACACACCACTATATCCAGGCAGGCAGCGGCAGGTGTAGGAAGTAGGTCCCTCGATGCAGGTGCCCCCGTGCAGACATGGCAGGGAGCGACAGTACTTGCCGTACTCACACCGTCGCCCCTGGTAACCGGTCTGACACGTACAGATGAAGTCGTTGGGTATTCCCTTCAGGTTCTGGCAAACACCTGCACAGATCAGAACATTTTGTAGCTGTGGAACCATATGTCTAGTTGAGCTGCATTCTGGGAAATCTGGGCTTAATGCATGTGCGTTAATTATAGTGAACAATTTTTGATGCCCTTTTCATACAATCAGAAACAACTCTTACTTGCAATCATACTAAAATGACCCCAATACATTTTATAAAACATCAAACCAATTAATTTAAGTAATTTAAGATCACCAATACTTAAAACTTAATCCGCCACATCAAACATCAACTTGCACTTCATTTTTACCATTGTTCAGACAGGGCATCTTGAGGCAAGGTTCCTTGTCGATCTCACAATGCTGGCCGGAGAAGCGATCGCCACACCGACAGATGTACGAGGTACCCGTGGACTCACACTTGCCACCGTTCATACACGGAAAACTGCTGCAGATGTCTGGAGGAAAAAATAGCAAACATGTGCAAGACTCTTGTATATATTGCAGGATTATTGAGTAAATAAGTATTATTCCTATATTTTTGTGGTTATAATATATGAAGAGTTACACATTTTGAGACTAGCACATAAGCCACAGTGCCTAATTATCACAAACACTTGATGTTTTTTCTTAAAATTTAAACTATTGTTTATATAATAATTCATTTAAATCTTAAAGGACCCAGATATCAAACAATTCCATGCCACTTACTGTCCCCAAGCAGCGCAAACTCAGAATCCCTGCATGAGAACTCCACTTGTTCAAACTGCTGAGAAAGTGCCACGGCATTGCTACCAGAAACCGGCAGACGGACATTATGAATCCTGATATCCTCGATGCAGCCCCGGAAACCTTTGCGGACATCAATATAACCATTGGAGTAAGTCTCTACCTCCGCGCCGAAGTACACGTCGCTATTGTCCAGATTCAAGACGTCGTTCTTGCCCGGGGCGGTCGTAATGGCCGAGTACTGTCCATCGAGGAACACTTCGGCTGAGTTCCCATAGCGCTCCACCATGATGGTGTGCCACTTGCCGTCGCTGATGTAATTCGGCAGAAGTACGAGCCCCTCACCGCTGCCACAGTCAAACCGGTACTGGACCATGCCGTTCTTCAGCTGTGAACATTCATTTGTCACAAACAGATTAAATTAGGCCTTGTTCTGGGAAAACTGAGCCTAATGCATGTGAGTAAAGTAACATCCCAGATGGATTGAAAGTCCAATTCTTGAACAACTTAGATGACTGGCTTAGCTAATGTATTATTTTCAATAATTATATTAACCACTTGTCTTTAGTTTGATTCTGTTTATATCTAAACGAGGTATTTCTTTCATTTTATATTTTATAATTTGCAACACCTTTTAAGACGTATTTAAGTTGTCTTGCAATATGGTAATTCACAAAGTCATTTTATTGAATCTAAAGTCAGAATTCTCACACAACCATGGATCATAATTGCTCATTGTGCATGTACCTCGAGGATGCTGTAGTCGACGCGTCCCTTGGCAAACATGAGGCAGGAGGTCTCTTTGATTGTCTTGATTCTCAGAGAGAGGCTGAGCCGCTCCTCAATCTTGTTGTGCAGTGTCCACTTGGCATAGCTCGTACCCGTGAATGTGATGGGAGAGTCTCCTGTAAGAGTTACACAACATTAAACAATTGTTGTTGTCAGTGTCATTTTTCGCAAATGCAGAGCTTAAGCTTTATTATTATTGTGAAGTTCAACCCCACAACATTTGTTAAAACGGCCAATAACTAAAGAATGTGTGGAAAATGGATTACTTTTAATTAAAAACATCTTGTACATTTGATGGTGATGACATATTTGAAGTTTCAATTTAATGGCTTGAACATTTGCAATTTGTTTTCTCCACAAATTATGCGGACAGACAGACTGACCAAAGATGAAAACGAATACATTGACTCCAATATACTCCTCTTTATTTCAATATTCCTGTTTTTCTGCCTTGAATTATACACACAATCATCTGGCTTTATAAGACATGCCCTTATTACAGTTGATGTTATCACAATTGAAGGACCCACCTTTGTTACAGTTGATGTTATCACACTCACCTTTGTTTCAGTTGATGTTATCATACTTGTTAAGACAAACCTTTGTTACAGCTCATGGTATGACACTTGTTAGACTCACCTTTGTTACATATAGAATAATAGGTTAGTTTTGATTATAGATCAGGTTTATCATGCTCGGTACGAAAACGAAAAAGCACTTGCCAAGGCTCGTGCTTTTTGGTTTTCGATCTGAGCATGATAAACCTCTATAATCAACACTAACCTATTATTCTATTTATCCCACTTTTTATTCAGTAAACCTTTTAATTTAAACATAATTAGTTTAACTGGATAATTTCGCTGGATTTATGACTTCATTTTGTCGAAAAATGACGTCATTTCATGCCGTGGTTTACAGCAGAAATTTAATCAACGGGGCTTTAATCAAAAGAATTCGCTGTAAAAGTGGGATAAATTTGATGTTGTCACACTCACCTTTGTTACAGTTCATGTTGTCACAAATGAAAGACTCACCCTTATTACAGTTGATGTTATCATACTCACCATTGTTACAGTTGATGTTATCACACTCACCATTGTTACTGTTGATGTTATCACACTCACCTTTGTTACAGGTGATGTTATCACACTTGATATGACTCACCTTTGTTACAGTAGATGTTATCATACTCACCTTTGTTACAGTTGATGTTATCATTCTTTTTATGACTCATCTTCGTTACAGTTGATGTTATCACAAATGACACATTTGTTACAGTTGATGTTATCACACTCATCTTTGTTACAGTTCATGTTACCACACTCACCTTTGATACAGTTCATGTTATCACACTCATCTTTGTTACAGTTCATGTTATCACACTCACCTTTGTTACAGTTCATGTTATCACACTCAACTTTGTTACAGTTGATGTTATCACACTCACCTTTGTTACAGTTGATGTTATCACACTTATCTATGTTACAGTTCATGTTATTACACTCATCTTTGTTACAGTTGTTGTTATCACACTCACCTTTGTTACAGTTGATATTGTCACACTTGTTATCAAGGTCCTTCTCGCAATGTCGCCCGGTCTGACCCGGCGGGCACATACACTGGTACCCTCGCTCAACGTCCGGGACACACACCTTGTACTCCGGGCACGGACCCTCCGAGCAGCTACGTGGGTTCGGGAGGCAGTTGTCACCTGGAGTGGACAAGAGACTTAACCCTTTGCAGCTCAGATACGCATTTTGAAACATTTGTAGTCCCTTATAAAATAACATTTAATTAAAGACCTCTTTAATATATGCAAGTTTTAAAGGCTTAATTTCCAACCCTACGATACTAATGAGCAGCAAACAGCATACAACCTGAACAGGCTCACAGACTGTTCTGGTTTTATTCTTGTTGCATATAGCCATTTTCACTTTGCTTCTGATAATAAACAGGTTAATGAACGTAATTGTGTTTTTTCTTTTGACTTCATGTTGTGATCGGAGATGTATTATCTCAGTACTTGGTGAATGGGGACAGTCATTTGAAATGTGAAATTAAGGACGGTAGTACAATATTTTGTAAAAAAAGTACATTTTTAATCTTAAAAGTCTGAAATGGTTGTATGAAGGTTAAATAACGCAAAGTTCTCAATTGAATTTGATAATACTTCATATGTTTTTTTTCCATAAATATCAGTCAAAAAAATCCTGGCAAGGAATAACATTTAAAACAAAACATGAATTAAGTGAGGATTATATACATACTATCTGAAAGTATTTGATGCATTCTTTCAACCAATCATTAATAAACTGATTACACTTGTTAACGTACCTATGTTGCCGTTGGGGCACTCACACTCGTACGTGTATTTGTGTTTCGCTGATACGAAGCTCCCCCCATCCACGAAAACAGGAACCAGACTGTCCTTGTCGAACTCTACAAGTCCCACACATTCCCCATCCTTACACAGATCCTTGGTGCAAATATCAGAGAAAACACTTACAACCTTCAAGCCCAAAGCAGTCTCGATTTCTTTCACCATTTTCATGACCTTCCGTTTCAGTCTGTCCCTGGGCAGATACTCACTGCCCTTGTAAACAGCAAACAACACATCAAGGTTCCTGTCGCCCGTGTCACGGCGTTTTTTTGCTGACTTGTTTATGGAACTCTGGGAGTTCTGAATACTGATTATCATCACGTCGCTTGTTCTTACATTAAGATCATCCTTCACCACTCGAATAAAGTCAGCCTTGTGGATTTTCACAAACTCGAGAGATTCCATATCTTCCAACTGGATGGTGACAGAATTATTGATCATTTGCTCTGTGATTGCAGTAACATCGACATTAACAATACCAAAGGAGGTGTACTTTCCGTCGGTGACACTCACATTGACGCTGTATCTCCCGGAATCCAGACCAGCGAATGCGATAACGCGCCCATCTTTCTTGTCGATATCAAACATGTTGCGATGCACTGAAGATACCGTATAGGAGAGAGTATCAAACTTGTCCCCATCCACAGCTTTCAGAGTACCAATCACACCTCCTGGGAATTCATCCAGATATGAGCTAATGGACACGTCCAGATTAGAAACCACAGGGGCTTGGGTGCTTTCTTCAATCACCTCCACATCAACGTTGACGTCTGAAAACATGGCCGGGTTTCCGCTGTCAAATACCCGCACTTTAAGGTTATATATGGCGGTGATCTTGCGGTTCAACTCCCCAGCAATACATAGATTGCCCTCAGCATCCACCTTGAATTTCCCGTCCTTGTGACCAATGAGGTCAAAGGTGAAGGGCGCACCATTGGGGTCAAGGTCATCATCCGTGACCTCAAATTTCAGGATGCATGTTGTAAGCTTCCTGTCCTCCTAGAAAATTAAAATAAATTGAAGAATTTCTTCATAGATCTAATAGCATGTTACCACTTAAGATACTTTTATAACAGACCATACCAAATTGTGAAAATTCAGTTAAAAATAAAGATACTCACATTATGAACACAAAAAGCCATAGAAGGATAATTCAACTCCTGTGGACAATATGAAAATTATAAATACAATTTTATGTTTTTTTTGTGGTACTTGAACCTTTTAACTAACAAATTTGTAAGCTAAAATAGTTAGAGGTAAAAATGAAACATGGACAACAATATGTAATAAACAATGTTCTATTTTACCATTACAAAATCATCAAAAGCGAAAAAATTGTTTCAGCCATACAACAAATACACCCTAAAAAACACATAACACATGTCAGTTAAGCTTCAAATATTCAAGCTTGAATTAATAGCATTAACTTATTTCAAATAAAACAGGTTGTTTTGTAACAGTATTATTTATATCATCCATCATTCAGTTATTCAGGTTTCATGCAATGAATGCTAGGCATGTGGTTATTTACCTTTTTAAATGACCCATTAACAAATATCAAATTTAATATACATGCACACGAAAAGCAAGCGACTTTTTTGTGCACTTTTGTAAAATTCCTTTTCTTAAATATTGAGGAAAAATGTTTCAATTGTATATACTGTAAATGTCATTATTATTTATATTATTATTTATTATTAAAAATACTTATAGGTTATTAGACGTTTCACGCTAAGATGTCCAAAAAGTTATACATGATATATCTGTATTCAGGTCAAGACATAAGTGCAGAGTCTTCAAAGAACAAAAGTTGTTAACTTAAACAAATTTGCACTGTTAAAACAAGTTCTATTTCGAAGGTGTTCATTCAAAAACAGCTGATTATACAATCCCATGCTAATGTCAAAAGGAAACCAATGGCAAATCATACTTAATTTTATAAAAGTATTTGCATACAACATCATGCTGATCAAAAATACTATATATTTAAAATATAAAATGAAGTTCATTCCATTCAGTTACTTACAGGAACATCGTTCATCTAGGACAGCAGAGAAAGTGTTTGTTTAAATCAACAAGGGCTGTTTGTAAAACATGCATGCCCCGCATATGGGCTGTTAGTTGTAGTGGCAGCCATTGTGTGAATACGTTTTTTGTCTCTGTGAACGGTGGTGGTGGTGGGTGGTGGAGGTGGGTGG
>VMBQ01004991.1:38897-56371 GCA_007657795.1 Dreissena rostriformis
CTAGTGACCTCAAAATAAATAGGGGTCATCTGCGAGTCATGATCAATGTTCCTATGAAGTTTCATGATCCTAGTCCTAAGCGTTCTTGAGTTATCATCCGGAAACCATCTGGTGGACGGACCGACAGACTGACATACCGACACACCGACATGTGCAAAGCAATATACCCCCTCTTCTTCGAAGGGGTGCATAATAAATGAATATCAAACTATACTAAAAAAAGCAAAAATGTTGTTCCTACGCCGATATATATGCAGTATAAAAGACTAAACAATTATAAAGCAGCATAGTTTTTAGTAAACAAGAAATAAAACTGGTTTAACTTTAACTATGTTTATAATGTATTTTCTTCTTACTTGAAATTTAATTCATTACCAAATCATTCATTGCTACAAAATAGGATATCCCCTTTTGCCTTTTTCTTCTATGTTCTTTGTAAATCTCTACAATTCTCAACAGTATAAAGCCATCACACTCAAGAAAGCTCACCTGCACAAGCAAGGTATAGTTGTCCTGGGAGAAAGTGGGCGCACAGTCGTTGGCATCTAGGATCACCATGGTGACCAGTGTGTCTGTGCTCATGTGGTAGTTGGTGGCACGCACTTGCAGTGTGTACATGTCAACCTGGCAGGAATAGACAATGTTTTTAACCCTTTGAGCGCTTGAACCGGATTTTGAAGGCCTTTGCAAACAGTTTGGATCCAGATGAGACGCCACAGAATGTGGCGTCTCATCAGGATCCAAACTGTTTGCTATTCTGATACATGTGTAGTATTCTTTGAAAAAAAATCGAAGAAAATGCTAATTTTAGAAATTTAGCAGACAACATTTTAGCAGACGACAAATTTCCCAGCATGCAAAGGTTTAATATATTATATTTGAGCAGCGCTCTGGGAAAACGGGCTTAATGCATGTGCATTAATTAGTGTCATCACAGATTAGCCTGTGCAGTTTGGTCATGCTTATCACGGATGACACTTTCAGCTTTTATGGATTTTTTTGTCTACAGGAAGTCTCTTCAAACGAAAATACAGTTTAGGTGGAAAGTGTTGTCCCTCATTAGCATGCGACTGCAAAGGCTAATCTTGGACGACACTTTATGGACATGCATAAAGCCCAGTATTCCCAGAGCCAGCTCATTTATATTTTATAATACATTCCATCAGAGAATAGAGAATCACAGGCAGGTAATAGGAAAGTCAAAATCCCTTACAAAATTGAGAAGCAGAAGTGTTGCTTACATGGCATTATCCTTTTAGTTTGTTTTTCTTTAATCATTTCCCATACAATCCCAGTCAACAAGGTACATACATCTTCCCTGTCCAGGCGATTCCTCACAATGAGGTATCCCTCAGTCCGATGCACATCAAACATGTACACGCTGTCCCCCGCTATGATGCTGTAGTTGACCGCCTTGTTGGCTGGGTCACTGTCAAGGTCAGCCGTGAACAGCTGTGGAGAACACAGACACCAGTCTAAGCATGAAAGTACAAATCCCAGTCTAGGCATGAAATGTGTGCACTTCTGTAGGTTATTCAATGATAGAATCCAAAATAATCTTTGTTCAATTTAAAGTAAGAATAATTGTATTTGGAAAAAAATATGAGATATCGGAAACAAGAAGGTTAACAAAACTATTAAGTAACAAGACTTTTGCCAAGCAATATATGTCCCCTACCGGCTCCACCATTGTTTGATTATTTTTTTTATATATTTGTTGCCATAGCAACCAGAATTTTTAACGTAGGAACAAAATGAAATGACGTGCATAATGTCCATATTGCCATCTATCCATGTTTGAAGCTTAATGAAAAAATATGAAGAACTTTTAAAGTTATCGCAGGATCCAGAAAAGTGTGACCGACTGACTGACAGACAGACTCACAGACAGAGCGCAAACCTCCGGTGATACCGGTAGGGGACAACAAGTTAGCCCACAGTTATTTGTCATAGTATCTGTATTTTTACACCAGTTTTCTTTTCTTATAGCTACTTTTATTTACTCATTCCACAAGCAAACAAAAAATCGAACTGTGATATATGAACCAAAAAGTTACTTCAATAATATCTTGTTCTTTACAACTCAAAGGCCTAACCTGATGCTCGCAACTAACCAGTTTGCATTAACAAGAGCACCGACGAGCGGATGCAAACGCTTGGCTGTGGGTGCTTGGATTTTGTTTTTTTACCTTGAAGGATGACCTTGACCTTTCACCACTCAAAATGTGCAGCTCCATGAGATACACATGCATGCCAAATGTCAAGTTGCTATCTTCAATATTGCAAAAGTTATGGCCAATGTCAAAGTTTTCAGACGCAACCACAATGACGCGGAAGACGAGAGGGCTATGACAATACATCGGGTTTTCTTCGAAAACAGCCAAGCTAAAAATGAAATCAACTGGTTTTTACAAATCGTAGCGTCTCTAGAACACAAACATGTGTTCAATAAGTTTTCAACAGTAAAGCCCCTCCCACCTGTAGAATGCGTGTCCCGATAGCAGCATCCTCCCGAACCTGCCCGGTGTAGTGTTTCTGCATGAACACAGGGGCGTTGTCGTTCACATCGGTCACATTGATCTGCACGTAAGCTGTGTTGCTGAGTGGAACGTCGCCATGGTCCTGGGCGCGAATTGTGAGCACATAGCCTGGAACCGACTCGTGGTCCAGGTATCCAGCAGTACGTATCACACCTGAGAAGTGGACAAAAGCTAGTTGTTTTAATGCTTCCTTATCAAATTGAGAAACTTATTTGTGAATTAAATACTTAGCTTAAGGTTTAAACTAATGACTGGCTGAAAAACAGAGGAGACACGCTCAGGGAAAAAGGGGTTTCATGCATTTGCATAAAGTGCCGTCCAGATAAGCCTTTGCAGTCTGCACATAATAATCATGGACAACACTTTACTCTTTTTTTTTTCTTTTTTTTTCGTTCATTAGAGTCTCTTCTTTTTGAAAATCCAGTTAAGGCGGAATGTAATGTCCTTGATTAGCCTGTGTTGACTGCACATGCTTATCTGGGACGAAACTTTACACACATGAAATAAATCCTGTTTTCCAAGAACGTTGGTCCAATAGGTATAAACTAATGACTGGAAAACAAATACCAACCTGTGTCAGGCTCCACTGTGAACTTGTCCTTGTCATTTCCCGCCTGTATGAAGTAGGCAATCTTGGCATTGAGACCGATGTCCCTACTCGTGGCTCGTACCGTGGTCACGTACTGACCGATGACTGCGTCTTCAGGAACAGATGACCAGTACGTGGTCTGCTCAAACTCAGGTGGGTTATCGTTGATGTCCATCACTGTGATGTCTATGTCCATCTCACTGCTAAGTGTAGGGGTACCCTAAAATACAGAAGCATGGTCTCACAACATGGTACTTTGCTGTGATATGTATAGAACATCATGCTAGTCTATAACTTCATAGATTGAAGATTATTTATAGATTATTGATCATTGATTATAGTGTTTCTTTTACAAAGCTATTAATAGCATAAAAAATTACTAAATTATGAGGTACTTAAATGCAACTGAATGAAAATAATTTCTGACAAAAAAGAAAAGAAAAAGATTTCATCACGGTGTATTTGAAAAACACCATACCAAATCATGACCAATCTGCAACCTAAAGAATGATACAATTGGCATACCTTGTCAGTGGCCCTGACCCGTAAGGTGTATGCAGGCATTCTCTCTCGGTCAAGAGGCTTGGACAGCTGGATCAGTCCACTCTTGGAGTCCATCTTGAAAGTCTCGCCAGGATTGGATATTAAGGAGTACACTATCTGGCGGTCGTTGCCTGAACATACACAATATTAATAACACAAACCATTACACTGGCATTTATTAATCATTTCAGAGATACAACAATCGAGTTCAATTCAAGAGAATTATGTTGAATGTTCAACACAAAAGATAATACTTCAACCTTAAAACTTTAGTTAACAAGAGATGTGTTTGTCAGAAATGCAATGCCCCCTACTGCGCTGCTTGAATTTTTTTTTATTTATTTTTTTACCTTTGACCTTGAAGGATGACCTTGACCTTTCACCACTCAAAATGTGTGGCTCCATGAGATACACATGCATGCCAAATATCAAGTTGCTATGATAAATATTGCAAAAGTTATGACCAATTTTCGAAACCTAAACGCAAGTGTGACGGAATTTCAGAAGGACAGACAGACGGGCAGTGCGATCACTATATGCCATCCTACCGAGGACATAAAAATATTAAGAAACTCTATTTTGAAGTTTTTAACTGTACTAATTTCAAATACCGGTAAAACCAATAAAAACTGAATAATTATGTCCAAAGTGTAATCAAGTAAGTTAATTAAAAATAAAGTTATTGACCACAACCCACCTGTTTAACATCGCCCTTCTGCCATATCTAAATCTTATAACCAGGATTTAAAACTATTGAAAACCTGCGTAACAAACATTTTTTGACCATGAGTTCCTACCTAGATCAGCATCCGAAGCAGACACACGATAAACGAGGGTGTTGACTGGTGCTCCCTCACTGATACTGACTGGCTCGTCTCGCGTCTCAAACATGGGGCTGTTGTCATTCACATCGCGTATCGTCAGGTGTACCTCCATGACACAGAACTTTCCCCCGATGTCCACCGCCCTCGTCTCCATGTAATAACGGTCCACACGCTCTCGGTCTAGAGACACGGCTGCTGTCAGGATGCCTGCAAGGGGGATCACTCCAGTTTTGTGAAAGGGAGACAAAACTAGTATATGAGCTGCATTCTGGAAAAACTGGGCTTAATGCATGTGCGTAAAATGTCGTTCCAGATTAACCTGTGCAGTACACACAGGCTTATCAGAAACGACACTTTCTGCTTTTATTGTATTTTTCGTTTAAATGAAGTCTCTTCTTAGCAAAAATCCTGTTAAGTTGGAAAGTGTCATCCCTGATTAGCTTGTGCGGACTGCACAGGCTAATCAGGGACGCCACTTTACGCAAATGCATAAAGCCAAGTTTTCCAAGAAAGCAGCTCAAATGAATGTTTACACAGACTTGTTTCAAATTTGTTACTACAAAATGTTGAATCCTAATTTGAAATTACAATTATTATCTGCAGTATTTTCATATTGCAAGATTATTTTCTCTTTGAAATGTTTCATCATTTGTGAATCAAATTTCAACTAGACATTTAACAATAGCATATATTTAGCAAATACTGTGAACAAATCTTCAATCATTAATAATTCTTTACTATATTTATACCAACCACTCTTCATGCCCTACCAGAGTTAGGTTCGATGTAGAAATCCTTGGCGCCGTCTCCCGTGAGTTCGTATCTCAAGGACCCGTATTCGTCTGCGTCCGTGGCCTTAAGGCGTGCGATGACCCAGCTTGGGGTCACATCCTCACTGACCACAGCCGTGTACACGGGCTGTAGTGGGCAACAAAGTGGGCGGTATTAACCCTTAACCAATCAGATATGCATTTCACCAGTTTGTAGTTCCTTAGAAAATCAAATTAAATTAAACACTTTTCTGGATAGATTCAAGTTTAAAAGGCTTTATTTCCAACCCTAAGATACTAATGAGAAGCAAACATCATAAAACCTGAACACCCTGCAAGTTTGAATGACAAAATATTACAAAGATGATTGCCCCTTTTATTTATACCTCATGTTAATTAGAGGAAATGTCATTTATTCACTGCGGTCCTAATTACAATTATTAAATTTGGAATACAAGCAATAAGATTGTACTTTGAACTCGTTTACAAGAATATAAATATTGGATTTGACAAATATTGTATGTGTGATTCTCTACGTTTTCTTAAGTGGGAAAGTACCAGTATATAATTTTAATATGCACTTGTTAATTCATATTTATTGCAAAGGACATAATGATAGTCTAATATTCTTCAAAATGTTACATTTTTGAATATGTTTTACATGTAGAGACTCTTTGGCTTATGATATTTTATCAATACAAATACAGAAATCTGTTTGTTAGCAACATATTTGCCTTATTAACCCTGTGATTAACTTTAACTTTACAAATATCTGCTGACAGTTTGAAATAACACAAACAAAATCAAAACTAAATGTAAGTACTGACCTTGCTGCAAACTGGGACATTATCATTAGCATCAAGAATGTCAATCATTATTGTTGCCGTTGTTACAAAGGCGCCATCTGTGACAGCAACCGTCAGCTTGTACCTTGGGACCTGTTCTCTGTCGAGCACACGATTCACGTAAACATCTCCATTTTTACGAATCCTGAATTTCCCTTCTGGGTCGCCTTCTGTGATGTAATACTGATTGTCAGAGGTCAAATCCTTGTCAACAGTTGTCAAGGTCATAAGAATGGTCCCCTCAAATGCGTCCTCATTCACTGCAGCCTGGTAGAGGGAGCGCGTGAACTCTGGAGGGTTATCGTTATGGTCCATGACCTTGACCTGTACGATGGTGAAGTTCTGAAGGGCATGCGGACCTTCATTGTCCTTCACCCAGACGGTCAGGTTATATAAGTCCTGTGCCTCACGGTCTAAGGGCGATAACAGAGTTATCATCCCTGTGCTCGAATCAATGCTGAATTTCTGCGAATATTTTCTTACATCGTCTCCAAACAAGTAGACAAATTTTGAAGACCTGTCTAAATCACGTGCCACAACCTGCATCAGTTCTGTTCCAGCGTCTGAGTTTTCTGGTACAGTGACCATGTAGGGGAATGACTCAAAGTATGGGTAGTTGTCGTTAATGTCCATCAACCGAATGCAGACAATGGCTTGCTGTACCAGTGGGGGGTTGCTGAGAGTCTGAGCTTGCACTGTCAGCGTGTACACACTCATTGTCTCCATGTCCACAGCAGACGCCACATGAATTCTTCCCTGACTGTCGATTCTGAATCTTGCTGGTGAGTTACTGCCCTTTGTGTATCCTGGGACTATTATGTACTCTAAGGGCGAAGAGCTCAGGGCTCTGATGGTGGCGATGACTGAAGAAACTGGTTCGTTTTCCATCATGAAGAATGAGTATGAAGGCTGGGAGAATATCGGTTGAGCGCTGTCATTGTCTGTGACCCAAATGTTGACCGGAACATCGTTCTTCATAGGGGTCAGCCCCTTGTCACTAGCTTGAACGAAGAACTGGAAGTACTCATTCACTGAAATGAAACAAGTTGTAATTGTAATTGTAACTTGTAAATTTGTGTTATTCCGTAAAACACTTCATTTTCAGAAACACAAATAAAATATTTTGTAATTTAAAAAATCAGTCATTTCTACAGAAAATTACGAGAGCAAAAAGACAATAAATACATGCACTTACCAGAGTCCTTGAGACTGGCTGCAAGAGTTATCGTCCCTGAGTTTGGATCGACACGGAATGTTTGAGTCACACGCGCTGGGGTTCCCGNGTCAGTACTGACCTTGCTGCAAACTGGGACATTATCATTAGCATCAAGAATGTCAATCATTATTGTTGCCGTTGTTACAAAGGCGCCATCTGTGACAGCAACCGTCAGCTTGTACCTTGGGACCTGTTCTCTGTCGAGCACACGATTCACGTAAACATCTCCATTTTTACGAATCCTGAATTTCCCTTCTGGGTCGCCTTCTGTGATGTAATACTGATTGTCAGAGGTCAAATCCTTGTCAACAGTTGTCAAGGTCATAAGAATGGTCCCCTCAAATGCGTCCTCATTCACTGCAGCCTGGTAGAGGGAGCGCGTGAACTCTGGAGGGTTATCGTTATGGTCCATGACCTTGACCTGTACGATGGTGAAGTTCTGAAGGGCATGCGGACCTTCATTGTCCTTCACCCAGACGGTCAGGTTATATAAGTCCTGTGCCTCACGGTCTAAGGGCGATAACAGAGTTATCATCCCTGTGCTCGAATCAATGCTGAATTTCTGCGAATATTTTCTTACATCGTCTCCAAACAAGTAGACAAATTTTGAAGACCTGTCTAAATCACGTGCCACAACCTGCATCAGTTCTGTTCCAGCGTCTGAGTTTTCTGGTACAGTGACCATGTAGGGGAATGACTCGAAGTATGGGTAGTTGTCGTTAATGTCCATCAACCGAATGCAGACAATGGCTTGCTGTACCAGTGGGGGGTTGCTGAGAGTCTGAGCTTGCACTGTCAGCGTGTACACACTCATTGTCTCCATGTCCACAGCAGACGCCACATGAATTCTTCCCTGACTGTCAATTCTGAATCTTGCTGGTGAGTTACTGCCCTTTGTGTATCCTGGGACTATTATGTACTCTAAGGGCGAAGAGCTCAGGGCTCTGATGGTGGCGATGACTGAAGAAACTGGTTCGTTTTCCATCATGAAGAATGAGTATGAAGGCTGGGAGAATATCGGTTGAGCGCTGTCATTGTCTGTGACCCAAATGTTGACCGGAACATCGTTCTTCATAGGGGTCAGCCCCTTGTCACTAGCTTGAACGAAGAACTGGAAGTACTCATTCACTGAAATGAAACAAGTTGTAATTGTAATTGTAACTTGTAAATTTGTGTTATTCCGTAAAACACTTCATTTTCAGAAACACAAATAAAATATTTTGTAATTTAAAAAATCAGTCATTTCTACAGAAAATTACGAGAGCAAAAAGACAATAAATACATGCACTTACCAGAGTCCTTGAGACTGGCTGCAAGAGTTATCGTCCCTGAGTTTGGATCGACACGGAATGTTTGAGTCACACGCGCTGGGGTTCCCGGGGAGAAGCTGTACTCAATCGCTCCATTTCTGTCTAAATCTGGATCCTCGGCAAGAATCTGATTGGTTGAAATAAAGCATGCATGTTGGGAGACATATTTATGAAACAAAACATTGCCTTGTTATCTGGACTGTTTCTTTGTGAGAGAATTTTGGCATTATTTGGTAAAGATCATTCGAGAATCAGGATCTCAAAGCAAATGTAACATTTTCTTGATCTAAAGTAATCATAAGAATTGGTTGTCCTGGAACGAACAAATTTAGACAACTGATTTCTTAGAATTAAGCCTGGTTATGCAAAAAAATAGTATTGTGCCATATGTGGCAAGCGAGGCTCCAGACCAGCTTGGCATTGGCGCAGTCTTGTCAGGAGCTACCCTGTCCACTATAAAGTCACGCAAGGTTTAGTGGTCTCATCAGTGGACTGGTCTGGTGCTACGCTGGCCACATATTTCATAAGACCAATTTTATCATGACTTGGCTCAATAGATATTCAGAAGTTTGAACCAGTGCTTCTTACCTGCAGGATAGTGTAGTTGAGAGGCAACCTGTCCAGAGCAGTGACCTTGTATTCCTGTGCAAGGAACAGCGGCACATTGTCGTTCTGGTCAGACACGGAGATATGCACGNATGTCTGATCATCGTTTCCTGCTATTATAGCATAGCGTAGTGCCCCTATGCTAGAGGAATCAGGATCAGTGGCCGAAACCTTGGTGACCAGCTGACCTCTGATGACCAGGTCAGTGATCGTGCACTGGTAGTACGGCTGATCAAATACTGGAGGGTTGTCATTAAGGTCATCAATCTTCACGATAACCGTTGTCGTCCCTGACAAAGCTGGAACTCCACTATCAGACGCCTCGACCAAAAGCTGATGTTCCGCCTGTACTTCTCGGTCCAAGAACCGTTTGGTAAATATTGTCCCAGTTTCAGGGTCAATCGAGAAATAGTACAGGGCGTTACTTGAGCCCAGGTTCAGTAATGTGTAGTGGATAAGGCCATTGTTTTTCGGTTCAGGGTCAAAGGCCGTCACTTTGGTAACCAAGGCACCTATTCGGGCAGATTCAGATATGCTGACTTTGTAGAGATGCTCCGAAAAACTTGGGGAAATGTTGTTAATATCCTGCAACAGTGAAATTATAGATTATAATGTATGCAAAATATATAATTTGTACTGAGGATGTTAAAAGGATAATATTAGGTCACTTTTGATACATGTGCTAACAGATCCATAGGTAAACCACTAAACTTGATCTTACTAGATACAAACCCTTTGCTTATTTCCGTATGCCTGTTCCTTTTTAAGTAACTTAATTGTACTAACACATCAAGTTGTAACCAATTTCCGTCATTTGGAACAAATTGTGCCAAACTATTTAAGACTTGATCTTAGTGAGAATTTTCAGCAACAATATTTTCACAACTTTGTACGAAAAAAAGCAAAATATCTAATTGGAGTATTTCAAAACATTTGTCATCCCCACAAAATCTAGCATACCTGAACAGTGACCATAAGCATGGCCATAGCGGTCAGTCCAGACATGACTTCCACCGCCTGGACAGTCAGATTGTAGCTGGATGTCGACATGGTTACCTCCCCCTGAACCTTGACCAGACCTGCAACAAGCAGACGGTCTTAAAGTGATGACAACACAACCTGAGAATGAGAGGGAACATCTGGGCTCTGGGCATGCTATTTTTACTCTTCTTCTGAGATGAATTTATGTAAATACTAATATCAGGGGGCGATGAGTTTCGGTATATTGAGAGATGAATGTTAAAAAATGTCTGTCTGATATAAGTGTTTAGCAAGTTCCTCAGGTTTTAACTCTCATCTCCCAAATTTTTTAGACATAATGCATCGCTTAGTTACTTAAAGATGGTAGCCATGACTGTTATAATAATTCTACATGTGATAACATTTTCTTTCTGTCCAATCCCTGAAAAATTTATGGCCGATATTTTTTTTTATTTTACACTATCTTACTTTATCAGAAGTATTACCTTCAATTTCATAATTTGAAGAATATTTTCAGTAATTATTATTTTTTTATTTTTTTTGTGAATTTACTTATTGAGCTTTAGGGTAGTATTAGTAGTTATATTTCAAGTGTAGTAAAATCCATCTAATGAGACACTACATAGAGAGGTAGGAACCACTAAAATATTTTGCAGAATTATTCAATTAGCTATTTCTACATTGTAGTAAACTCATTATTTTGAAGATTAAAGTTCATAACATTCCATTAGTAAATGGTTCTGATTTAGCTGATGTAGTTAAATGGTTATTAAATCCCATCTAAATGGTTATCAAATCCACACTTATAAATCATCAACTACCGCCATTATATCTTGTGCTATTATATACCAGTATTTCTAGAAGAGTATAGTCTATTCTATATTTATCATATTAAAGTGTTACATGTATATACATTCTACTTGGGTATACATTTGCTAGAGCTGTAGAAAACTCCAAAATATAGAAAAGAAGCAACCTACTTAGTTGATTTAGCTGCATTTTAGCAACTAGAGGAAAATTGTACAGAATCAAAAAGTAATTATTAAAGCGAAAAAATAAATAGTAAGATCAAATCATCTTATCAAAAGGAATGTCACTTTTGCATTTAACAGTCCTTCACAGATAAAAGTAGAATAACAGTAATTTCTTGATTTAAAATATGAGCTGAATCATGTGAAAATGTGTCTTAAGTCATATGCGGTCCGCATAGCTAGAGACCAACCTGCACATTCATTCAGTCTTGTCAGGAGCTATCCCAGGGCTTTTTTTCCTTATTGGCGAGAGGCCCTGGAAGGACATTTCACAATTTTGACAAGGACAATTCACAAACCAAACATGGCCGTGAATTTTACAAAATCGGCCGTTTTTCACAATTTTAACAATTTCACGACTCGGTTTTTCACAATTTTAAGAAGTTTGCGACTCATTTTTTCACAATTTTAAGAAGTTTGCGACTCAATTTTTCAAAATTTTGAAAAGTTTGCGACTCATTTTTTCACAATTTTGAAAAGTTCGCGACTCATTTTTTCACAAAGTGAGAGGGCCAGGGCCGCTTCACAAAGTCAGGAAAAAAAGCCCTGTATCCTATCCTCTTTCAAGTCATGCAAGGTTTCTTGATCTCATTGCTGACAGGGTACCTCCTGACCAGATTGTGCCAATGTGCAGGCTGGTCTGGAGCCACCCTGGCGGCATATGGCATAAGAACCATTTTTCCCATGATAAGGATTATATATTAAACACACTGGGTTGTTAAATTTTAAATATGTTACAGAAAAAAATAACAAAATTAATGAAGTCGTTAATTAAATAAACATTGAATGTCTTTGAACACAAGAATGCTTTTATCAAATGTTGCTTGCACTAAGCACACTGTTTTCAGATTATAACTACCATATCTGAAAAAGGTAAACAAAACAGAAATACCATCATAGTAAAGGTGGAAACAGTAGTAATGTCTGTATAGATCAAAGAGAAGGAAATAGATCCCAAGATACCAGAGAAAAGATCAAAACAAGATGTTAGTTAAATTAAAATAGCTGTGAAAACCAAATAAAACTCAATAAATAATGTCTTTGATACATGAAAACAAACTTGGTCTAATGCAGGCCAGATCCAAAAGTGAAATTAAAATGACATCACAATAAGTAAACATGGAACGTCATGCTACTTAATGTCTACCACCGTGCCAAATAGAACTGAAGGCAAAAATCATGCTCTTACCCATGGCCCTTACATTTTGCCCTTACCCATTGCCCTTACACCCAAGGCCCTTTCCCATGGCCATTACAATGTTGGTTGAGTCATATAAATAACACCACAATCAACTTTTGCATGCCAATCATTTTATTATAACAAGATTATTCAAAATTTACCTTAAAGTCCATATTTATTGTCGGCATAAAATTTTTGCATTTTAGAAAACCAAGTTTTTATCTTATTTAACACAAACATTGCCAGTGAACGAGAATTGCATGTATATAATCATAACTTAACAAAATGAGTCTTTGACTTGTCATTGCGTTATTCTTACAGTAGTCATTCTTAGCTGGCTTTTACTTTTCAGTAAAACATTGTGACTTTGTACGGAAGTCATGAGACAAATCAGGACATAGTAAAATGAGCACTAATAAAATAATTATGCACAGCCAATAAAGTTCACAAAAAGAATGACCATGCAAAATGTATTACTCTCCATTATAAATTACTGAATGCACTATAAACATTAAGTACTGTTTTGACAGATATCAAACTTAAAAGCTCGAAAAGATTGTCGCATACTCAAGCCACATCTATGCCTGTGATCGCACATAAACGTTTGTGTCATTCTTAAAACAAAGGCAATAAACCATTCAAATTTTTTCATTAAAAAAATAACTGTCATTATATGGCCATGAACTATTCATTAAGCATGCTTTGTCAACAAGATGATTTGACAATTAAATGTAAGAGGATTGCTTAATGGCTCAAGCAGTGTTGTTTTACTTTGGTCAATATAATCTTTTTTATTCTGCCATAAGAAACAAAACAAAAACAATTAGCAAGTGATCTTAGATTGAAATTGTTTTAAATTGTAAATGAAATAATTCCATAACGTCTTTGAACAAATTGATCATTAACAAATGTGTTTAAAATAGTATTATCTTGTTTTATGTTTTTTTTCATTTTCCTAATTGTGCTGATAATTTGTTAATAATTATCAATTTCATGATATTGCTCCACATTATAATACCCAAAACCTTCCCCATGCAATGGTGTCTGTTGTTGTTTCTAGCACCAGGCAAGGCGATAGCAGCACCATGACAACTCAAACCTCAGTTCACACACAACCACAGCGGATATATGGTGGGGGGGGNGACTGCAAATGACCTTCACCTGAGTAACACTGTAGGACATTTTTTTTAAACAAGTTTCTATGGCAACTGATGAACTTTGAAAAATGTTAAATTTAGTTTAAACATGAGGCGTAAAGGTCCTAGGTCTGAGACCCAAAGGAACTGAATAGTTGTTATCACCTTTTGATATGTTTCGAAATTTCTTTTGAATTCTGCCAAGTTATCATTAGAGTAAATATTCTGAGCACGTTTTATGATGATTGTGCAAACAAATGTGGCCTGTGTACTCAAGCTTTTGAGTTAATTTGATGCAGTGACCTTGTTTTTGATACAATGTTACCTGATTCCAAACCCAGTCCAGATATCATAAGGACAAGTTCAGAGCAAGTTAAATTTTGATGAAATTAAATTAATTTAAAATCTTTTAAAAGAAATGAGATAAAAAAAAATCATTAATTAAGAATCACTGCTGGTTCAGGAATATCAACTTGAATACATTTTCTTTCCTAGATTCTACATATATACTGGAAAGCTGATAAAATGCAATACAAGCAGAAAAGCAGTGTCAAAGAATGTAGATTTCATGAACAGATGCAGACGATACATACATTTACTATGCAGTTAATATGTAAGAATTATTGTATGACACCTGCATGCATAAAGTACACCAAGTATCTTGATTATAAGATTTATTTATTGTTTGAGCAACCACCAAACTTTACGTTTACCTACCCCATTAAATACAATAAAACATGTTTTATACAATACATAAAAAATCAGTAGCAATTAATACAGTGCCTGTTGAAATATTTTGCAGTTTTTAAAATGTATTGGATCCGGAGCTTTTTAACCATTTCATTTTTCACATGGATTTATGACAATTATGCAATGTCCTACATTGTTCTAAGGTGTGGGAACAAGCAGCAAGATTTCTCATAAAATACTCACAGGGGCTTTGGACATCCATAGCTTTAAAAAAAAGACCGCACAAAATAATGGGATGCAACATTTACGGGGAATTGACCATGAATTCACATCAAGAACTTGAAACTAGAGTCAAAATTTAAAAACGTGAGCATTTTTTTCTTTTGGTGTGTTCTTTACTCAATATTACAATTGCTGATTTTGTAAAAAAAAATAATCACAATGGCTTACTAATTGGCTTACTCATTTAATTTTGACTCTTTTTTACAAGTTGTTTACATCCACAAAAATTAAAGACAGTAATGCATCAGCAAAATCAATTTTTACAAATTTCAAAATATATTAACAATAAGGAGTTACTTCAAAATAACACAGTGACATAAAAATTGCGTAAAAAAAGATTGTAAAAATACCAAAAACATTTCGCAATCACATTAAAACGCACACACACAGAGTCAATTAATCATGTACAAAAAAAAGAAAATTTTACATTTCTTCTTTGATAAACATTAATGTTTAAAATTAATTTTACACTCATAACTCTTAAAATACATGCTTGGTGTTTTCCAAACAATAAAAACATGATTTTGTATCAATAAGCATAGCTCATTAAGGGATGTTGTGGCAGTTTATTTAACCGAGGATATATATTTATAGCAACACTTGATGCTATTATCACAACCCAATATTTTTGTTATCAGAATCATCACAAATGACCGCGTTGGTTCATAATAGGTACAAAGGTCAGTGGTTCGATCCCATGTGCGGTTAACTTTTTGTTCCCTACCGCTTTCACTGGAGGGGACTTATGGTTTGCGCACTGTCTGTGCGCACTGTAGGGATGGATAAAAACAAATCTCTGTTAAAAGTGCGGTGACCCCCTTCTTTTATTTTTGTTTTATTATAACAACACGTAGATGAACATATTTGAGCAGTTTCGCAGATTCTAATCGACAGAACTTTTTTAAATTCCATTTATGTGGTTAAAATATAAAAAAAAAAATGATGGTTTTTGGGGCGACATGAAAATTTAACAAGCAAATTCGTTGAATTGATATCCCCCACCAAACTAGAGCTTTGTCACAGAAAAAAGCATTTTTTCAATATAAAAAGGGCCATAACTCCGTTATTAACAGATGGTGTACAATGCCATTTGGCGTGCATCATCCTCTTATCCATATATATACTCATACCATTAGTTTCAATGAAATCCGCCAAAGCACTTCCAAGATATGGCTCCGGACACAAAAGTGCCGGACGGACGGATGGAAGGACTGACGGACAACGCCAAAACAATATCCCTCCGCCTTTGGATATTTCTTAAAATATAATTTGTGTTCTCCATATTTTTGGCATTGTGTGGTTTAATTAAATGGTATATTATGGACCTCAGCTTATATAATATCTACATGTTGCCTATTTCATAGGTTATTAATTGGTTTGACGCAATTAGAGATTTTCCAGTTTAAACGAAAAAGTACATGATATATAATGGTGAATAAAATCAAAACAAGGCAGGTGACCCTATATTTTCATTTCATTTTACATAATTATAGTGTTTGCATGTAGTACTTGAATATAAATTTTCAACAAAATCTATTAGATGGAAAAAAATCAGCAAAACTGCAGCAACACCCCTTAAAATTGAATGCTGCAAAAATATATTGAAATACTTTACATGAAATGCCTTGCAGTATATTTGTCAGCACAAAAAAGCATAAAATTGAATAAACTGCAATAACATTTGTATATCAAAACCATCCACCATAAAATTTCACACTTTCATCACATTATTTTGCATTCGCTTATAAAAAATATTGTCACACCAAGGCACAATACGATACACGTGTACAAACATGGCATGTTTACTTCACAAGACAAACACCATGTTAACAAAATGTAACAAACGACATACAAAATACATGTTACTTAACCCTTTGCATGCTGGGAAATTTGTCGTCTGCTAAAATATTGTCTGCTAAATTTCTAAAATTAGCATTTTCTTTGATTTTTTTTCAGAAAATACTATCAGAAGAGCAAACAGTTTGGATCCTGATGAGACGCCACGTTTTTGTGGCGTCTCATCTGGATACAAACTGTTTGCAAAGGCCTTCAAAATCCGGTTCCAGCACTCAAAGGGTTAATTGCACAAGGAATCAATACATTTTGTTTTCTTACATTTATATCCAGGGATCATATTTTCCCACATCATCAATCGGTCTGGATTTAAAATCGGGGGAAAAAGTATTCGAAAATTTACATCCGAAATACATGCCAGAATTGTTCAGGTCGAAATCGGGACACTCCATAAAAAAATGTCGGGAAATTTGACAAAAAAGCAGGACCCCTAAAATGATCAATCATTCGACATTTACTTTAGTCAGTATATTACTCACAAAAACTCTAATTTTCTGCCCAATTTTGACGAAACATGTGTTTAAGAAATTCGTGAACACAGCGTTCTTCATTGTCCGGAATATAACACACTCTATAAACTGAATTGTGGGGTTTCCCTGAATGAGGCATACGGATTTGACATCCAATCGGTACAGGGATATTCCCTTGAGCATATGTAAATCGCGTGACGGGATGTGAGCGCATCGAGCACTTTTCTTATTCAACCAATCGTCAATTAACTCTAAATTTAGATTGATGCAATATGTTACAATATGTTGAAAATCAGTCGAAAACGAAAGTTAATTTATGTGAAACATCGATGCGTAATGGTCAGCATCCAATTTGTTTGATGTACAAAATAGGTGTTTTAACAGGTTTTATAACCTTAGGTGGTATAATACACAGGATAATTAGTGTCATTGGCGTTTATTTCTGTATGATACATCTTTCGATAGCAATTAGAGACCCCTTTCATAAAAACACTGTGGTGTGAATGCCTGATAAAATCAATAATTTGCCGATAAATCGCCGATAAGGTGTCAAAAACAACACTGGGTCCACTCGAGTAGCAGAAGCGGGTTGTTAATTGGGGGCAAT
>VMBQ01004991.1:64413-76079 GCA_007657795.1 Dreissena rostriformis
AGGGATATCCTCTTGAGCAGATGTAAATTTTGTAACGCGATGTGAGCGCATCGAGCACTGTTCTTATTCAACCAATCGTCAATTAATCTTAAATTTAGATCGATGCAATATGCACAAACTTTCTTCTGAAAATCAGTTGAAAACGAAAGTTAATTTTATAATACATGAAACATCAATGTGTATCGGTCAGCGTTCAAATTATTTGATGGAAAAAACGGGGTTTTGACAGGTTTTATAACCTAATGTGGTATAATACACAGGATAATTGTATCCTTGGACTTGATTGGGCCATGAAATACAAATGCAGATAGCGTTTAATTTTGTACGATACATCTTTCGATAGCAATTATCGACCCCTATCGTAAAAACACCATGGTGTGAATGTCTGATAAAATCAATAATTTCCCGATAAATCGCTGATAAGGTGTCAAAAACAACACTGGAGCAATCGAGTAGTAGCAGTGGGTTGTTAATTGGGGGTAATAAAGGGATTAGCGGTGGTAAGTTTTAGCCAAACAGAGCTTGAATAGCG
This sequence comes from Dreissena rostriformis, assembly GCA_007657795.1. NCBI lineage: Eukaryota > Metazoa > Mollusca > Bivalvia > Myida > Dreissenidae > Dreissena > Dreissena rostriformis. Next base: position 64,946 of record VMBQ01004991.1, read on the forward strand.
AATTTTATTGGGAACCTATAGACCTTACATCGTTTTTTACGAATGTCGGGACAAATCGTCTCATATCGGGACGCCGGGACAAAGGGCCCAATAGCGGGACTGTCCCGCCGAGATCGGGACGTCTGGCATGTATGAACATAAATGAACTTAATGTTGGAATACAAAAGGACATAACTCCGAAAACTCCCAAGTCCAATTGGGTATTGGAGTATTTGGCTTGGTCTTAACAGACATTAAGTATCTTTTATTTGCAGATGTACTGTGTGATAACCAATAATTTAGGTATTGCAGTTTTCTCATTTAGTCTTATAATGAATTATACCTGGGAATAGTGTTTTGTTATTTCCTTTTTTTGCTTTTTTGTAGTTTTTTGCCCCAGTATGAATAAAAACCACAATAAATTATTTACAGCCTTCAAAGGCTAGCTGTTATTTATTAAGTTGTATTTAGCCTCAAAATGCCTTTAATTTGTCTTAAATATTTTTTTAATTAAATTTGATAGCAAACCATTTTCTGACAGCAGTTATTTTTTGTTAAAATATTTGTAATCTTATTAATAGTTAAATTCTTAAATAATCCTTGATTTTTCTTTTATAGAATGTTCACAATTCAGGCATATTTTGCTTATTTGTATCATCTTATGATTGATAATATTCAGATTAAATTTCTGAAAACACACTTCATACATACCAGAGACAAATGAATATGTCACTTCAGAGTTATGTCCCTTGTCTTGGTCGATGGCCAGGACCTGCACAACCGAGGTACCGACTGCTGCTGTCTCAAACACCCGACATCTGAAGAGCGGTGTTAGGAACTGTGGGGCATGGTCGTTGTGGTCGACGACGTTGATGGTGACCCGCGTGAAGTTTTGGTTGGGGTTCATGCCTTGATCATTGACCATCACCGTGAGATTGTGCTGCATCGCAACCTCTCGGTCGAGCGGGTTACGAACAACTACCGCGCCTGGATGCATACAGGAAACAAGATTAAGTGACATTTGTATTAATGAATAGACAAAGTATTGATTAATATGAGCCGTGCTCTGAGAAAACCTGAACTTATGCATGTGCGTAAAGTGTCGTTCCACATTAGCCTGTGCAGTCTGCACAATCATGCTAACATGTAACAATATTTTCCACCTAGACACGATTGTAATTGACAAGAGAATTCCTTTTCGTGAACAATTCCATAAAAGCGGAAAGTGTTGTCCCTGATAAGTCTGTGTAAACTGCACAGGCTCATCGGGGACGACACTTTACGCACAAGCTTAAGCCCAGTGTTCTCAGAGTGCAATTCATTAGTTTGGAAAGTTGGAATTGTAAATTCATGAAATTACCTTCAAACATAGTTAAAATCTTTTGCACCTACCAGTTTCAGCACCAACAGCAAACAGTTGCAGACTGGTTTTGGAGTTGCAGTACTCAGGCAGGGAGAAGATGAGTCTGTTGTTGTCTGCGTCCGTGGCAACGACCCTGAGCAAGGTCGTGCCGACCTCAGTGCTCTCTGGAAAGCTGCCCTCGTAGTGCAGCGCGGAAAACTGGGGAGTGTTGTCGTTCACATCTATAACTTCAATGTGTACCTGAAACACAAGTTAACAATTATTTGACTAATTGCACAGTACCAGTACATATTTATTTTAGAACAAAATAGAAAATTGATTAAGACATCCAGAATGCTGGGAAATAATTATTTGACGGACCTGTCTTTTCAAAACATGTGTACATTTTTAATAGTGTTTCACTTATATTTCAATGTTTTGAAGAAAGCTTTGGTATAATTCTCACAGTATATGGTCAATATGATTTCTGATAAATATACGCTAAGTTTGGCAAAAGAATGTGATTGCAATTGACCAGATATGTTTTAAAATACAGATTGATTTGCCTTTCGGTTAGTCCAAGGCCATTTGTCCAAGGAATTTATGTTAACCATTTGCAACCATATCCCATATTTACCCCTGAAATATACACCAATAAGTGGTCAATTTAATCCTCATTAACGAGCAGCAATTCAATTGTGCAAATTACATTAATTGTATTTTAGACGAAATTATTAAGTCTGAAACAAAATACTATTTCATTTGACACAACCTCTAATAAAAGAACAAGGGACAAAATTGTCACAAAACCAGGTTTTCAATGCTGAATGTTAAAAAACGCACTTAAAGTGACCCCATGACCTAGTTTTTCACCCGGCATGACCCATATTAAAACTTGTCCTAGACATCATCTAGATACAACTTCTGACCAAGTTTGGTGAAAATCGGATGAAAAAAACTTGAAATAGCGAGCAGACACAAGCTGGTTCCGCCAGCCTGCCAGCCAGCCCGCCCGCATTCGCCAATCTAATAACCAGTTTTTTTCCTTCGGAAAACCTGGTTAAAAACATTGCAGTGATGGGACAATTTAAAATCTTATCTAAAAGCATGGAATATTTCAGAATATGAAAGTAACACAGTTAATGACTGAAACTGAATGAGCCCTGTCAGTTGTGCAAAGATAGAGCCACAACTTTATCAAGGAAGTGTCTGCACAAGTAATTTATGCACAATAAATGACAGAACTTTCTGAGGAAAGCTTGTCTAGCCTTTCAACATTATCTCCACCATGTTGAGAATTTATCATGCAAAGTTCATCAAACATCAATTTCATGCACCATTATCTAGTATTTCCCTTTGGACCCATAAACAAAGAGTCAATCTGAATGATTGAAGCAAAAACTTTGTTAAGAATCATCAAAATGCGTGAGTTGCCTTGTTAATAAATTCCGCTCCCCTCTTACGTTTTGCTGGTCAATCATGTTATCATACAATAGACAGACTATATGTATAGATAAGAATGTTGTAAAAACTGGCCAAGGGTCAGCTAAGGTGAAGGTGCCAGTTTTACAACATCAAGGCTTGATCTTTATTCTTGTCAACAACAAAATAACAGCCCAGTCTTGTTAACTTTTATGACTTAGTATTTCAACACCTGTATAAAAACTCAAATTTATTCATACAACACTGTGGAGTGATTTACCAATTAGCTGTTCTTTTTTTAGTTAAAAAAATGACTGGTCAAGCTGTTCTTGTTTTAAATATTGAAACAGCCACTGATGTAATGTTTTTGATGTTGTTTTTTATATGTATAAATATTAACTTCTGTCAATAATAACAATATTACAAGAAAACAGTAAACTCCCTATCTCACACATTTATATCAACAAAGGAACCAGTATTTCAAGTTGTTCAGCTTCTGAAGCATGTTTTGCACCTGGTGGTCTTTCTAAAGTGACCTGTAATAATGTCTCTCTGAAAAACAGGCCATTGCACTTTGTTTATGTTTCACACAAAATAAGTGCCTTAATTTGTCCCATCTGGATTTTGTTTTTATTTATAGCAATTTTTATTTGTGAGCGTTAACTCACAAATAATGCAGACGCAATTTTGAAACTCACAATGCCTTAGCTACAGTAGGGCCCGTAACCCATGACTGCCTGTGTGGATAACTGCAGTAAAATTTAGCAGACGATCATCTGCGACAGCCTGTAATTATGTAAACAATAGGTTTAAGAGCTTGTGGGACATATTGGCCAGTCTAGTGTTTATAACAGCTTGTGCAATGACATTGGTAAGTTTATGAAATCTGTACATATTGGCTGCTTTCAGGGAAAACGGGGCTTCATGCTGCATTTAAAATCTGTCAAGTGGGCAAAATTGTTTCTCAATAATTTAAAGAAAATAGATAAAGTATTAGATACACATATCACAACATGTACATGATTATAGGCTTGTTATTCTTTAGCAAGGCAACCACAATTCTGAAGATGGTTGCCAGTGCAGCGACCAATTGTGAAAAAAAAGACATATTGTTGTTATTTTGTCTAAGTTATCTCTATAACATAAATATGAGGATAAACAGTCACACACATCTCGACCTGTGCTTTAAGACACACTCTTTAAAATTTGAATGGGTTGTGTTCATTTCAAACTTGCGATATAAAAAGCTATAACATAAGTTTGAAAACTGAGTTGCTTCTAAGATTATGCAATAGCGAACAAATTCAGTGCCTTCAGCGCTTTGATTTAAATGTGTAACTGTCAAGATAAATTATATCAATCTAAGTTTGAGAATAACCTGGCATGTGCAGCATTGATCGTTTANTTTTTATGTCCACCAGTATATACTGGGGGACATATTGTTTTTGCCCTGTCTGTTGGTTTGTTGGTCTGTTTGTTGGTCTGTTTGCGCCAACTTTAACATTGGCCATAACTTTTTCAATATTGAAGATAGCAACTTGATATTTGGCATGCATGTGTATCTCATGGAGCTGCACATTTTGAGTGGTGAAAGGTCAAGGTCAAGGTCATCCTTCAAGGTCAAAGGTCAAATTTATGGGTCAAAATCGCTCAAAAGTGGACATAGTGTTTCACAAACACATCTTGTTGATGATAGTGCCAATCTTTCATCCCCACACATTCTGGTAGGAACATCGTCAGTTGGTCGGGTGCTGTGTTTTTGTCCAGGAAGGCCTGGCTCATCCCACAGCTTGCCCAGATGACTAGAGGCCCCCTACTTTCAATGCACCCACATCACCTTATCTTATTTTGACCTTTACATTGACCTACTTTTGGACTTCCCAATTGTAAGTCAATCCAAAATGATGCATTTTGTCTAACATCAATACTGCTCGGTTCAAAGCTTTGATACTTGCATGGATGTTATCTATAGACACTTCAAACTCACCCACTTCCACAGGCAACATTTTGACATTGAAATTGACCTACTTTTGACTTAAACTTATTAAGAAGGGCAATATTCTTCATTAACTCAAATTGACTGTTCAATTTACATCAATACTGCTATGATAATTCCAGCCAACTCTTAGCACACTCACATCACCTGACCTCATTTTGAATACATACAGACAAGACTTTCACTAGGGGGTAGCAGTGTTTATCGAACGCAGCATATCTTGCTTGTCTTGGGGTTTTTATGATCCCCGAAATTTTTTGAGGNGCATGTAGGTACCTTGAATGGACCTCTACCTTTTGATGAGGTTTGAGGTCACTGGGGTCAAGGTCACTGAGGCTAATTATTGATTTTCTCAAGGTCACGCTTTTTTTTCCACATAATTAACCCATATATCGACAAAGCATCATCGGGGAGCATCCATCAGTTTTACTGATATCCTTGTATTAACACTGTTTCTAAATATGTTCTTTCTATCATGTAGAAGTGCAAGACATAATTTTTGTGTATGTACATTGTACCAATTTTCTTGGTAGATTTATGTGCCAATTAACTTTATCAAATTTTGGATTTCCATAATTTCATCATTGAACATGTATACTTTGTGTCGTAAACTCGTCTCTCGGTTTTCCTTGTATCAAAATGAAAAACTTTATAGAAGTGTTGTTTATTCTTTGAAGAAGTGAAATACATTATTTTTGTGTATATCTGAATTGTTTGCAGAGTTATCAGCTCTTGAACTAAGCCAATTTATTCAATAAATCAGCGTGAAGCTTTTTGTCTTTGTGATTAATCTGAAGTAGCCAATGACAATATATTTAGATTAATTTTACTAATACCCAAGTTTGCTTAAAATTAGCTGTTGCAAGTTATTTGTCATCTTATAACTTGGTAAGTTTCATATTTATTTTAACTGTGGTGCCTTTTCATAATGAACATGAATATTGTACAATATACTAATTTGTGTTCTATTTTTGAATGCCTTTATTTGAGTGTTATTAACTCTTTGCAGGTTTTGCGCACAGACATAGTGATGGACGTAGGAACAAGCTTAAACCCTGCCATTGACATTGGTCAGATAGAAGGAGCATTTATGCAGGTATCTACATCGATAGAATTAACACTGATATCAAACCAGAAAAATCAATGACCAATGCTCACCCTGGAAACAGTCTCAAAAGACACCAAGTACGGATGCTTTATAGGGTACTGAATGGAGTGTGTCTCAATGAATCTGACTTTTTGCAAACAAGCTTGAATAAACTAGAACTGAAATTATGCTCATGAATTTATTGCATTTTGGATTCATTCAAAAGAAATGTCGAATGTGTTTGCAAATGAGCTTTGACAAATTTTGTACATTAAAAAATGTTTCACTTTATTAATTGGCTATGAAACAAAATGGTTTTATAAATATGCAACTTGACAAGCTGTTGATTGTACACAGATGACCAATAACACGGATACTGCTGGACATTATTTTAACTTCTAATGTGAGCTGATATTAAGTTCTGCAATGTAAATGCACATTTAAAATGTCTGGTGTGCATGAAATTAAAACAATCAGTAATAAAGATATTCGGGTTGCCAGGGTTACGGCCTCATGATGATGGAGCAGGTGAAGACGTCCTCCACTGGCATGATGTTCACACGGGGCCCGGGCAACTACAAGATTCCGGGCTTCGGGGACATACCGGTCGAGTTCAACGTCACACTGCTCAAGGGAAGTGTCAACGAGAGAGCAGTGTACTCGTCCAAGGTGGGTATATACATGTGGCTTATCACATGTCTTCACACAGACTTCACGTGGAATAAAGAGATTTTATTATCATGTACTAAGCCTTTATAGTATTTTGCTTTTATACTTTTTTATCCCTCTAAGTGTGTGTAACTATGTGGTTTTCACACATGTCTGGAATAAGATGATAAGGGGATTAAGACATTTGATTAACATGTACAACAACTTTTTAGTGGTCAGCTTTTATACTGTTTGGTAATGCATATTTTGTTATCCAGTTCTGACTGTATTTTAGGCCTCTAATAATGGTAAGAAATGGTATCATATTAAACATGCAGTTTATGAAATATGAGAATGCATATATGTATTTGATAATCCTTCACATAAATAATTGTTTATGCCAGAAATGGTATCCAACTGCTACTTTTCCAAGAAGCTCTGTGATTTTAAGAAGTGTGTGAATGTCAGAGTTTATTTACATGTCATCGCCGAGTCTTCACGACTTCCTTAATGTGAATTTAAGAAACACTTACATCTTACATTTATACTCGCAGGGAGGGTCTATATTGGAGTCCGTCTGAATAAAAATTGAAACTTCAAATGTGTCACCACCATACAGTGTAGATGTGTGTGATACTTATTAAATTCTCAGTGATCCTTACATTCAGTTATTTTCACCTGAGCTTATCTGACAAAGTTGTGTTGGGGTATGAGTCTCTTTTTTTGACAAAGCTCTAATTTTATTTGGTCTTTTTTTCACAGGCAATAGGCGAGCCTCCACTGTTCCTGTCGGCGTCCGTGTTCTTTGCTGTTAAGGAAGCGATAATGGCCGCCAGGGAGGATGCTGGTCACCATGGCAACTTCCGACTCGACAGCCCAGCAACACCGGAACGTATACGAATGGCCTGCGAGGACCAGTTCACGCAGCATNTTCTGATGTGCATAATAAATTATATTTCACAACTGTTGGTGTAAAATTATGTGCTATATCACAAATCCCAGCACAATGTTATGAGAACACTAAACCTTTAATTATTTAAAAAATATCACTTACATTATAATATTAAATATGAGGACTTTAAGAGTGAAACTATTGTATCTTATTCAGAAAGTTTTAAACAGATGCAACGGTCTCACGCTCAAGTCTAAAAATTGTATAAGCCCATTTAATAAAGCCAGAATTCTTATAGTTAAATACTTAATAAAGCCCAAATTCTTACTGTACAGTAAATTAAACCTAAATTTGTACTGTACAGTAAATTAAGCTTGAATATTTACTAAACAGTAAAGTAAACCTGAATTGATACTGTACTGTAATTTAAGCCCAATTTCTTACAATAAAAAAAATATTTAAAAACAAGGGATATGTTTGTCAGAAACACTATGGGCTGCTTTGATTTTTTTTTTGATTTTTTTTACCTTTTACCTTGAAGGATGACCTTGACCTTTCACCACTCAAAATGTGCAGCTCCATGAGATACACATGCATACCAAATATGAAGGTTACATGTGAAGCGACATTGAAGTTATGAACATTTTTCGAAACCTAAACGCAAAGTGTGACAGAATTTTAAAAGGACAGACGGACAGTGTGATCACTATATGCCCACCTTTGGGGGCATAAAATGATTTCCCTGTTACCCTACAATTATTCAAGTCCAAATTCTTACTGTACCGTTTATTAAGCACAAATTCTTTCCATACAGTAAGTTAAGATGGAAATCTTGCCTTACAGTTAATTAAGTCGGAATTCTTAACGTTCACTAAATAAAGTTGGAAATCTTACCGTACAGTTATTTAAGTGTGAATCCTTACCATACAGTAATTAAAGTCTGAATTCTAACTGTACAGTAAATTAAGTGTGAATTCTTACCGTACAGTAATTTAAGTCTAAATTCTAACTGTACAGCAAATTAAGTGTGAATTCTTACCGTACAGTAATTAAAGTCTGAATTCTAACTGTACAGTAAATTAAGTGTGAATTCTTACCTACAGTAATTAAAGTCTGAAATCTAACTGTACAGTAAATTAAGTGTGAATTCTTACCATACAGTTGTCAGTGTTCACTCCATCTGTGACCTGCAGGGTCAGGTTGTATGCTTTCTTCTTCTCCCAGTCCAGAGGCCGAGCCACCATGAGAATTCCTTCTGTCTTACCAATGTAGAACTGATTGTCAGGGTCACCCTCTGAATAAGAAGCGGGGTCAAAATTATAACTGCATGGTCAAATATTCAATATTAAGCAACCCAACTAAAGCTGCTAAGACACTGCTTATTGCTTACACCTTGAGTATGGTTGCAACACAAAATAACAATTTTACAAAAGGAATGTGTTTGGTCATTATAATAAATTAAGTGAATAACAAAAAAGGGCCATAATTCTGCCAAAACCGGCTGCAGCCAAATTTCTTTCTATAATGTCATCCACACATAATGTTATTTAACAGTAGAAGTTTGTGCAATATCAAACCAAAAGTTAAAGAGGAAACAGACAGATGGACAGACAAGTGCCATGCTAAATACATCACACATTATGAGGGCATTACAATCCATTAATTACAATGAAAAGTATGTTAAGTTTTAAAATATCAAATTGAAACAATTTTTGAAGGATCATAACTATCTTTGAAAATAATTATTGTACTTTAATGCAGTGGTTTGAACTCAAGCAGTCAAAAAACAGCTAATGAAATTCATTGATAAAACATGCAGTAAACACCTGTTAAGGATTGGACAAACAGGACCTTTAGGTAGGTGACTCATTCATATAAAACGCAACAACGGAAATTGAAGTTATCTTTTAAAAGAGTCACATTTGCACCTACTATGTGTCAGCAAATGAGATGGAAAAATCTGTAGCCTAAACCGTTTCTTTACTGTTTTCTGGATCAGCACATACAATCATAGTCTCTACTTAGCAAGGATCCATTTAGCTTGCTTAAAAGGATCTCTATATGGTTTACTTGATCAGATCTATATTGTTTCCTTTGAACATTTCCAAAATTAAATTTATCTTACAAATGAACGAAACATGTGAAAAACATATTATAATCAAACATAAGCATATACTAAAATTGGCAATGAAGAAAATGGAATGGATGAAATAGGTAAGAATTGCTATGCTATAAAGCATTTAATGCATTTGCAATTCCCCTGCCCTATAATCATCAACTATTAATAGCATTCATTAGTACAAGGACAACCAAAAACATTGCTATTGTTTCAACATTCCAACATTGTTGTTCCATTAAGAAACTTGTCAAGAAAAACTATTTTGACACAACAGTTTTTTTGCAAAGATTGCAACCTTCATCATAAGGACTTTGTGTAAATTTGTAAACAAATCTACAATTATCTTCATTACCCAGACTCTTTCATCAATTGCTATTATATAGGAGTTTTTGTTCTCTATCTGCTGATAAAACACACAATGAGAAGTGTCATTCCATTAACAGGGACACCAATGCTCTGTAAATATGAGACTGTGTGCCATCTCAAATGACAGATAATGTCCCAGACAGGAAGATTAATATGTATTCATTATGACAGTATCAAATACTAAACAACATGGCACAGTGTCTACACTGGGACCTCTAAATACAAATTACGAGTTATCAAATTGCAAAGTATTTTTTTTATGAAATATTTGGTAGTTCCTCAGTTATCTTGTAAAACGTAAACTTATTTAAAAAAAAATAACAATAGAAGTTTAAAATAACACTGTGCATGATTTAAATAAAGATGCATACATTGTGCAAAAACTTGAAAATATCATCTGTAAGAATTATGCAGATTTATGGACCTTGATTAGCAATTTAAAATACAAATACGAGCCAAGCCAACATTCCCATTTATTTTAAATGATACTGTATGTAAAAATGTATGTAGTTAAAATTTAATTTGAATATTTAAAAGCATAAAAAAGAAAACAGTAAGTCAGCATCAAAATTGGTGCTTCTTTTCAGCTGTCGGAACACTGATCAACTTCACAGTACCAGAAACCATTTAATATATTGCATAAATAATAATTTCAACAAGAAAATAACACCAGTCAGTTAGAGATTGTTTCTGCATATTGACTGACCAAACGGTCATCGTTATGGTGACAGTGCCAGAAACACTTATCAAAAACTGCCGTCTGCACTCGCAGAAGTGACACATGCTCCTGTCACATTACTGAGCCCAATATTCAGATGTTGGTATAATTGGTTTTGATTTCCAACTTAATCATTTAATTATTTCTACACCAAGAGCATGCATGTAAGAGCAATGTTCGATAGAATCTGTAAAACAAATCTATTTATAGGTATTTTCACATCTCGGATAATTTATCTAAACAGAAAAACCAGGCAATACTCAAAAGGGCACATCTGTTCATATTTGCAAAGTATTTTATTAAACAAATAAAATACAGTCAGCTGATATTTACAGTGAGAATAAAGCGTGTGTTCATTTTAATAAGAGTGCAACAGGACTCTATTTGCTGTGGATTGGAGTTTACTAACAACTGGCTTAGATACAAAGATGAAGTTATTTTGCTGTGACTTTTTAATACATGTGTCTCAATCAGTAGCTGTGAAAACAGTTGCTAGTGGTTCATTTAAAGTGCCTAAAGGCCAAAAAACAAAGCACTCCAAGAGACAGCTATAATCTCCACAGAG
>VMBQ01004992.1:0-61940 GCA_007657795.1 Dreissena rostriformis
ATTATTATTATTATTATTATTATTATTATTGAACTGACCCAGACTCTTTGTTTTTTTGATATATCGGCGGATTTTAAAAATGGTTACGTTGCGTTGCAAAAAAACAACAACATGGCCAACCATGGGGGCGGAGAAGTTTTTCTTACACGGCTAGAGTGAATCCTTGCGAACACTCTAAAAGTCAAATTTTTTAAAAGACCAGTGGTTTTAATAACATCTCGGATGAGTTACTGTTTGTTAAAAACATGACCGCCAGGGGCTAAGCGGTTATCCTTATTTAGCAGTAGCGCATCATTGTGAACACTCTAGAAGTCTCATATTTTGTGAACACTCTAGAAGTCTCATATTTTGTGAAAACTCTAGAAGTCTCATGTTTTGTGAACACTCTAGAAGTCTCATATTTTGTGAACACTCAAGAAGTCTCATGTTTTGTGAACACTCTAGAAGTCTCATGTTTTGTCCAATATTCATGAAACTCTCCCAAAACGTTTGCTGCAATGATATATCGGTTGAAAATGGTGTCCCCCTATTGAAAAAACATGGCCGCCACGGGGAAGTGAAGTTTTCTATAAATGTTTATAGACAAAATCTTGTGAATCTCTGGAAATCACATTTTTGTCAACTCTTAATGAAACTTTCTCACAACATTTGTTTTAATGATTATTTGATAAATCTGCAGAGTTTGAATATGGTTGCGGTCAGTTTACACCACAACGAATACAGAGAATAAACAAACAAACAAACAATTTGAAGCTTATATTTTCGTCTATGTATTTATGGCGATGGACGTACCCAGGCGCAGAAACACGATTCGGGGTATTACTGTGGTAGTCATATTATTGTGTGTCTGTGGATATATCGTTTACTTTCTTGTGTGTCAAAGAAAAGCCTTCTCTTAGAAGCACGTTTTGTTTCGATATGGTGCAGACGGCATTTCGGTGTAATTTGTTAGTGTGTGTTAAACGAAACAAATTTCTCAACTAAAAGAGCAATGCAAGTTACGTACTACAGGAACATGATAACTCATAACTAACTGTAAATCCGCCTATGGTACCAGTGATTAAAGTCAACCTGTGATAATGTTTAAATAAAGTTTTAACGCGCACACGAATTTCCATGTTGAACAACACGTGCATTCATTTTATCATTACATTTAATAATTTTACGAGTACCGATGATCGGCATTACGTATTTTATAAACTAATGACAAAGTCCGCAGGTTTTGGCACAGTCGCTGGAGTGTATTACACACGCCAACGCAAGATTACCGCATCGAGTGTTTATATCCGAACAGTGTTGGTTGTGGCGATGAGTGGTAGTTCTGGTGGTGGTTGTAGAAGTAGTAGTTGTTGCCGCTGAAAAAGTAACGCTCGTAGATACCTTTTTCGATAGAATAAAACTTGTCATGATAATCAATATTCATTATTATTTCATACATTCGAACGTTCCAGACAGGTTCTATAAAAAACATGTGTGTATTGTTTTTATGGGCACTCTTCAAAGAAGGCGCATGTACAAATTATACTGTCCGTCTGTCTGTCTGTCTGTCTGTCTGTCTGTCTGTCCTTCTGTGACATCTGTCCTATCTCATTCATAACTTTGCCATTAATTGATGGATTTTGAAATAGTTTGCCACTTATGTCCACAATCATAAGACGACGTGTAGCGTTTTGACGTCAAGGTCACACTTAGAGGTCAAATTTGGTCATAAAAAGCCCGAAAATTCCTGTCTCAGCCATGATTTTTCCATACATGATGAATTTCAAAATAACTTGGCACAAATGAAATTCATAATAAGACGACGGGTCGCGCGTAATATTTCTCTCCCTGCCGCACAGGTAAAGGTCACAGTTAGAGATCATAGGTCGCCAAGGCGTAATGGATATGGTGTCCGGCTATCGGAGGAAGGCCACGGGTTCGAAACCAACTGTGGACGCGTTCTTGAGATCTCCCCCATATACAGCGTTTTAATAAACCCAAGGCTTTATATGCAATCTGGCTAAAATAAATAAGTTTAAACTTAATAGTGCCATGAAACAGCTTGACCAAATTGTATCTTTGTCATTCATCATGCGATTTTAAAATAACTTACCACTAAAGACCACCACGAGGAAAGGGCATTTCGTGTGTAACAACTGTCTCCCTACCTCAGAGGTCAAGGTCAAACTAAGAGGTCAAATTTGGCCATAAACATAATGTTTGTGATACAGTTTTGCGATAACAGTGAAATGTGGGGTCATCCGTGCTCTTTGTTAACCTGTTTTATTTGTTTTGTTGATATTTTTCCCCACCACAAGTCCTTTCCACATATACAGCGTTTTTTATACGAGTATGTTAAATGCATGTTTTTACTCTTTGGAAATTGCTTATCGAAATGATGTTGTCTGGTATAATGTTTTTTGTTTCATTAAATTACATTTATAGTTCGTACTGTTTGTACTTCATTATTATTTTTTTCAATTTGGATATGCATTGCCGCATGGGATCGATTATAAATACATTACAAATTTATAAGCATACTGAATTCGTATACTGAAATATGAGTTGGCTGTTACATACGGATGTTGCACCGGTCCGTATCACAGCAGCTTGTATGAACCGTGCTCGAACTTCGACCAACCAGCAGACCAACCACCAGTTCGTTATTGTGGGGAATGCACAGCTGTGTAAAAAAATTATCATTTGCACTGAGAAAACAATAATATCGATACGGTGTACGAGTCATCACTATGTTTGTATAGAAAATGATTATTTCATTGCATGCAGTAAAAATCGTCATCATCATCATCATCAGCAGCAGCATGGTCATCATCATCATCATTCCCTTGGCTGGTCTGGTCGTTTGGGGGGGGGAATGAGGGACGACGACTTCTCCTCTAGTCAGTTTTGATGTGGGCTGCTGACAGTAGCTCATCCAACGGGAGGGACGTCCACACTTTCACATCGTCCATCCAGCTTTTCTTCTGATGTCCTCTTCGGCGACCTCCCTCTAGCGTGCCTTGGAGCACAGTCTTGTACAGAGTTTTAAGTCTGACGACGTGTCCAAACCAAGCCTGATTTTGTCGTTTGTTGGTCGCCAGGATGGGCTCTTGTGGGCCAACAGATGCTGTTGACATATTCCGGACGTACACATGTGTTTCATGTAGGCGATGCGGAGCACTGTTCAGAGACACTTGTGTTCAATGGCACGTATCTTGCGTTCTTTGTCTGCGTGAAGCGTCCAGGTCTCGTAGCCATACATCAGGATGGAGACTACGAGGGACTTGTAGAGCCTTGCGGGGAGGCTGATGAGGCGACTTGTCAACAATCTGTTCGGTCTGGCCATCGATGCGGTAGCCATTGACATTATAATTCGGACAGCAGCGGTACTGGTACCATCCTTGGGCAAGGCTGCGCATAAGTATTTGAAGCTGGTCACTTCTTCCCGCTTCTAGACGTTCATGTTGATATCTGCACTGGAGTTGTTTGTGCTGTTCACCATGATCTTCGAATTCTCTGTGCTAACCTCAATCCATGCTCTTTCATATAGTCTGTTGGTGAGGTCAATGTCATCTGGGAATCTCAAGTTGGCGATGGGTCTACCAACGATGGATTTGTGGTGGTCTTGGAGGATCTCCTGCATTATCTTCTCAAGGAAAGGTTAAAAAGGACGGGGGAGAGCAGACATCCCTGACGGACGCCCTTCTGTACATTGAGAAGTAATGCTCTGCTTGCGTGCCCGTAGTGCTCTTGGATGACTTGCACCAGCCCTTCGTCAATGTTGAATCCTCTCAAAACATGCCATAAACCATCATGCCACTAGCGGTCGAAAGCTTTCTTAAAGTCGATTAATTTGTATAAGAGCTCACATTGGTGTTACACGTGTTTCTCAATTATAACCCTGCTGTTGAAGATTATTTCTACTGTGTTCCGCCCAGCTCTTAATCCAGCCTGCTCTTCCGCCAGCAGTTTCTCGGCCTTAGTTTGCAACCGGTTGAGAATGATGAGTAAAATGCCTCTGCTGGGATGACTGATTGCTTGATGGTTCGGTTATTCTCACACAACTCGAGGTTGCCTTTCGGTAGAGGGATGACCGGAAAATGGGTCCACTCCTTGGGCCAATTCTTCTCCTCACAGATCTTCTGGCAAAGTGCCGTCATTGCTGCAATCGTTGCCTCTTCTCAGCTCGGAATTGACGTTGTCCACTCCCGAAGATATTTGTGCATTCAGATTGTACACTTTCTCTTCCACCTCTGCCTTAAGTCTGAACAGACTATCTTCGTCCGTTTCTGGTCTGTGATCGTTCTGAAAGGGAGACATAAGCCTGGTTGAAGCAGTTAGTTATGGAGGTCGCTGCGGTATTTAGTCCAACCATCTGTTCAGTTTCTTGTACGGGATCGTTCTGAAAGAGACTTGAGTCTGGTTGAAGCATTGAGTTATAGATGTCGCTGCAGTATTTATAGTAACTATCCGTTCAAGACTGCGGCACTCTCGGTCAGGAGGTTACCGTCAGCGTTTGTTATAACAATGGATTTTGGCTGACTGGTCTTCGTGAGAGTCTTGAGGATGGGATAGACCTTGTTACTGCTGTTGTGGTCATATTTTTGTCAACGATGATACGTTGCTCCTCAATCCACTCCTTCTTGGCCTTTTTGCATCCTTTTCCTCACTTCCCTGTTCGCATTTTGGTATTGTGTCCTAGAGTCCACGCTGGTGCACTTCTCATGCCTCAGCTCTTTGTTTTGCCACAGAAGTCCATGATATTGGTCGTCACTCACGGCTTGTTCTTCCTTCTCTCTCTCCCGATGCCAGAATGACCTGTTTGCTGAGAGGGTTCTTGTTGATGCGCTTTTTCTTTAAATTCAGCTTGATGATGGTGAGCACTAATTCATGTTCATTGTATATGTCTGCGCCAGAAAACGTTCATGTGTTCGCCTTGTTGATGCAGGACTTGAACCGTTGCGGCTCCAGTATGAAATCGATCTAGTTGTGTACTTGCCCGTTTGGAGCATGCCAGGTCGCTGTTATTTGTGGCCGCGGTGAGATGGTGGCTTCTGGCGAACTCAAGAAGTATATACTCTCTGCAATTGGCCTCTCCTATGCCAAATCTACCTACTGTCCCTGACCAGTCGCCTTGGCCAATGAGGATGTCTTTCTTCGGGACCTTAACTATGACGCGCTCTAAATCTTCATAGAACTGTTCAAACATCTCGTCTTCATAGTCTGATGTTGGTGTGTAGACCTGGATAGTGGTGATGTTGTGAGGTCTCGCGGAGATACGGATGGCCTGCTGGAGACTGGGATGCATCTCATGACGCTGTTGACTATCTCCTTCATAACGATAAAAGCAACGCCGTTGTGATGTTTAGAATACTCTCCGCTGAACCTTAGTATGTGCCTTTCGTCCGTTGATTTTTCTCCGAAGCCTAGCCGTCTGACCTCGGCGATCCGATGATGCCCCAGCGGTACCGCGTAAGCTCGTGCGTCAGTTCGTGAAGTTTGCCGCACGCATGGAGGGTTCTTACGTTCCATATCCCTATGGATGTTCCTTTTGACGCCAACTTGATCGATGGATAAGCTCCAGTATCTAACTTGTCGTATCCACCCTGGAGACTGGCAGTGGAATTTGCGGTCGTTGTTATTCCGGGCTCCGACCGATCCGGCTTGGAATTCGGTTGTTTTGTCCTCATCATTTCCTTTCAGTGGACTTGAGTCAGTTTTTGCGGCAACCGTCTGCTCTCCACGAACTTGGAGCTGGTCGAACGAAAGTTGTGTTCCATATTCTTGACGAATATGTGTTACTACAAATATAATCTAAACGATTTGTTTTAATTAAGCGTGTATGTAAAGCCAAACGGGCAAATCGGGAATGGATAAGTCCTTTGGTCCTCGAGCTACGTTTTTTGCAAAATAAACAGTAATACGATTCGAACAGGTTTAAAAGGGACTGTAAAACACGAATGACGAAAAAAGAAAAGTTCTAAAATACCGTATTTCTTTTACAATTATTAGTTTACATTGATTAAAATATCACGACTGGTATATTACATTACTTGAAAAAAGTTCATATTTTCAGCATATTTGGTAATAAAATTTCGCGATGTGAAATCGAAAGTACATCGCGAAAATAGGTGACATAACGATAAACACACTTTAAATAACGCATGTAGATTGATCATTTTATATATAAAGTATATACAATTCACTACACATGCACAATTTGCATCCCTGAGTTTACCACTTGACGATGATGATCAATTTTCTTGCGTTGTTCATAGTTAACTGGTAATTACCTGGTATGCATACCCAGTAAAAATAAATAAATACAAAAATAAAGTAAAAATAAAAAAATAAAAACTTTTTTCAAGTAGTGTTATATACCAGTGGTGATATTTTAATCAATATAAACTAATAATTGTAAAAAAATACGGTATTTCAGAACTTTTATTTTTTCGTCATTCGTGGTTTACAGTCACTTTAAAATACGCAACTATAAATAAAGTCGTATCCCTTACATCTTTTGGCATGCATCCAGCACGGAATCCATGAGAGGCATCGAAGTCAAAGACTTCCATCACGTAACAGGCCTTGAAAAACACGTGTGTTAATTGCAAAGCCGTACTAATAGTCAGTTCTTGGTCAATGTTCGAAAAAAAAATGCAATTAACCAACATCAGATTTGAAAGTGTATTATATAAAATTCAAACATGTCCGCATGAAATGAGACTTTAAAACTTAGTTTACCGTGTTTTCACTGAGCAATAACAGCCGCTTTAAAATTAATAATTTAAATATACATGTATTAGCAAACACAAAATCAGAGTATACTACTCAAAAGGAGAATTACTGCACAAAAGCCGAATATACTGCATAAAAGAAGTATGCTTTACACAAAATCAGATTTGACTTCACAAAAGCGGAATGCAATGATAACTCACCATGGTTAGGAACGTGTTTTACATACCTCGCTTACTTGACACGTAGTCGTCGCCCTGCATTCCGACAAGCTCCTCACCAGGGTGGGGCACGAGTAACACTCCACCGCTGAAATTCACAAGAACTATGTTGTTGGTGTTGTTGTTGTACCGTTTGATAACGTTATTTGTAAGAAATAATTTCCAGACCGTCCCGGCTACCCCAATTGGTCGAGCGCCAGACTCCAAATCCGGCTAAATAACTTGTGATGGTATTTGTCATGAAATCCGTTCTACGGCCATTTTCCCCATACCTCTGACTTAAGTGGGCCAACTGTCAGCTACTGGTATGTGCACTTAATACTGGTTAAACCAGCTAACACAGGAAAAGTGTGAGTTGGTTAACTGACCGCAGTGATATGACTTCAAAACTGTTAAAACATTTTTTTGTAAGCTGTTGGTATGACCAACTGACTGATACCGTGTATTAATCCTGCTTTTCTCACGCATTGTATATACATTCAACATATTCATTACACATACAAGCATACAGTATATTTCAAACAAGTCAATAAATTCTCATATTACAGCCATAACAGAAGTCATCAAATATTCATAAAAGTAATGCAAACAAAGACTGTGTCATCGTTACAACCATCATACAACGTAGTCTACTTCATTACCAGGCATACTGTATGTCTACACGAGCCCCACATCGTAAGACCAATGCCAACATCACCAGGCATACTATATGTCTACACGAGTCCCACCTCGTAAGCAACTACAAAGGCAGCCACGCACATCAACGTAGTCTACAACATCACCAGGCATACTGTATGTCTGCACGAGTCCCACCTCGTAAGCAACTACAAAGGCAGCCACGCATATCAACGTAGTCCACACCATCACTAGGCATACTGTATGCCTACACGAGTCCCACCTCGTAAGCAACAACAAAGGCAGCCACGCATATCAACGTTGTCTACAACATCACCAGGCATACTGTATGCCTACGCGAGTCCCACCTCGTAAGCAACTATAAAGGCAGTCACGCCTATCAACGTCGTCTACAACATCACCAGGCATACTGTATGCCTACAGGAGTCCCACCTCGTAAGCAACTATAAAGGCAGTCACGCCTTTCAACGTAGTCTACAACATCACCAGGAATAGTGTATGCCTACACGAGTCACACCTCGTAAGCAACTATAAAGGCAACCACGCCTATCAACGTAGTCTACAACATCACCAGGCACACGGTATGCCTACACGAGTCCCACTCGTAAGACCAATGCCCAAATAACCAGGCAAACTGTATGCCTACACAAGTCCCACCTCGTAAGCAACTATAAAGGCAGCCACGCCTATCAACGTAGTCTACAACATAACCAGGCATACTGTATGCCTACACGAGTCCCACCTCGTAAGCAACTATAAAGGCAGTCACGCCTATCAACGTAGTCTACAACATCACCAGGCATGCTGTATGCCTACACGAGTCCCAACTCGTTAGCAACTATAAAGGCAGTCACGCCTATCAACGTAGTCTGCAACATCACCAGGCATACTGTATGCCTACACGAGTCCAACCTCGTAAGCAACTATAAAGGCAGTCACGCCTTTCAACGTAGTTTACAACATCACCAGGCATAGTGTATGCCTACACGAGTCCCACGTCATAAGTTACTATATAGGCAACCACGCCTATCAACGTAGTCTACAACATCACCAGGCACACGGTATGCCTACACGTGGTAATGGTATCCTGACGTTACCCTTGTCTCAATCAGCATGAACTNATAAAGGCAGTCACGCCTATCAACGTAGTCTACAACATCACCAGGCATACTGTATGCCTACATGAGTCCCACCTCGTAAGCAACTATAAAGGCAGCCACGCCTCTCAACGTTGTCTCCACCATCACCAGGCATACTGTATGCCTACACGAGTCTCACCTCGTAAGCAACTATAATGTTAGCCACGCCTATCATCTCTTCCGGAGACCGAATCCCACAATGGGATAAATAATATGATACGAATACATATACATTTTTTTCAATGGATACTCTATGCGAGTGAAAACATGACCTGTTGTACAATCGATATTGGCAGCCACGCATATCGTCCCTTCTGGAGACCTAATCTCGCATAGGAATAAATAATATGATACGAGTACCGGTATATATAAATATATAGAATGCATAATCTATGCGAGTGAAAACATGACCTGTTGTACAATCGATACTGGCAGGCATACCTATCGTCTCTTCCGGAGAACGGATCCCACAATGGAATAAATGATATGACACGAGTACCGGAATATATACGAGAAATATATAGAATGCATTTAGTGCATACTCTATGTGAGTAAAAACATGACCTTTTGTACAAAAACCAATCCTTAATTTGAAAGTATTTGATCGTACAAGGACAATGAACAAATGGATTAACGGTGCTTTGTGTAACCGGGTCCAGAACTATATGTATGAAATTTACAGGTAGAAAACCCGCTTTTCTGTTTTCATCTTACCAAGTTTCAATTCCTTCTCAGCACAGTTTTCAGGTTAAGTCTTGAGAAAGCTCGGAATGTTGTACTCTGTTTACAAGGTGCAAGGTAACGCATAGTAATATTGGTTCAACTCAATGTTACCAAGAACCACAGCAAATCATAAGTCTAATTAATATAAGTGTCGTACTTCAGTACATTGGTAAAATGGATCCAATCTCTGCTTCTAAGGTAAAATATAGGAAGCGTCCAGGTAGTTCGCTGGCCGTTCAACGCCGAGATTGTTCATAACTTTATTAAATATATATTAGTAGCTGGTATAATTAAAAAGACACCAACGGTTTTACGATCTCGCATTCAGTTTTATGTATCAAACAAAGAATCTGTGTATACATTGGGACAATATCATTTAGTCGTATGTTTTACTTAACTATATTTCTGATTTTGTTTTCAACAAAAAAACAACGTTTTAGTTGAGTGTTGATTTCTTTTGGTTCAATATGTATTCATATAAGAATATATGTTCAACATTCACCGTTGGCTATAGACCCTCGAAGCCTCGAACATAAAATTCAAGATCGCAAATAATTTTATTTGTTCACTGACTTACGGCATCTTCCGCAGAATCGTTTGCAGGCGAGTTCAGCGAGGCTGTCATCTTGGCAGAGGTCCGGTTTGTTTTGGTGCATCTTCTGACAGGCTAGGGTGTCGATGTCCTCACACGGCGCCCTCGTGGACATCAGCTTCACCGTCGTCGTCGTCGGCGGGAACGTGGAGCCTGAATCATACATATCCGTGGACGTGTTGTGTGCCCATTTTTAGAATATCATATGTGGATAAAAATACTTTGTCCAATCGATGATACGATACTATCGCAACAATTGTTCGTTTACAGGTTCAAAGAACATTCATTTTACTTTTGAAATAGTGTCACTTTTGTAGTATCTTCAGTGTACACATGTTTAGTCTTTATTACACGCCCTGTAAAATTTGGAAGAAACCAATTGCCTTATAACTAACGTAATTCGTAAATCTTGAGAGAAACATTCAATACGTATAGAAATATGTTTTAAACGGGGTACTTTTTTTAAAAGTAACTTTGAAATACTTATGAGGCTGATCCTGTTTTAAAGAACGTGCGTGCGTCTCCAAAGAAACGCATGTTGTTTAAGGTATTTAAGAGGTATTCTACATTTTCCACAGTATGCGAGGCATGCTGAATCACCAAGTGCCGTGCCGCAGAGGCCCGGTTGCGCTGCATGCATGCGCGCGCACGCCTCAGTGTCCAAGTCTGCGCATGCGTCCTGGCTACGGACAGTGGATATTGTCAACAGCATGAAGCAGGTAATCATGAACGGGGTCGACATACTGCCTGTTGTTGCTGGAAGAAAACAATACCCGAAATTCGCTCGTGACTTTGCTATGTCAAATACACGGTTTATCGTAAAGTTGTCGAAAAGGTGAAAGTTCCCGTATATATCGTGAACATATAAACGGTTTTAATAAAACATTTAATATTATACAAATCTCTTCAAAGCATGCGTAACTTTATAAAATCTGTGTTCCAAACGGCCGATCGACAGATGTTTTGTGTTTTGTCTTTTTTTTTTAAAGGAAAACGCGGAGGTAATCGGATCGGAGCTTTGGCGACCATATTGTAAAACCAAATGTACGTCATTTTTTATTATTTATATGACTTTTATTTTAAGTCTTTGAACTTCTGTTTTCTAAGAAACATGGTTATCGTAAAAAGAAAAACACGTGTAAGTACTTAAAGATGGCTAGCTGATGTTTCACTTGTTATATAACAGCCATTTTGGGTCATGAAATCAGACGATACACCCAATGCATTTTGGTAAAACACGTTGGCGATGTAAACTCGTAAATAGCTCAACGTTCTCTGCGCTACTGAAATAAAATCAGACAATACAACACATTCTGTGCAACACGTTTACAAAAATTATTAATCATTTCCACATACCACGACTTTCCTCTGTAAAATGTCCCAGTTCTATAGACCTTCAGATCGTTACGTGTACGTTTGCAACGGATTTAGAAGATTGTTATCGAACTAAAGATAAAATGGCACGATATGAAAGTGTAAAAACGAAAAGAAGGTTCTTTAACCGGTAGTATGTGGCAAATGCGTTAGTATTATTAGGCGTCATTCGCATCTTCTAGAACAACGAACATCATCACACCATCATCACACACTCATCACTTATTTCATCATTAAATATGACATCGCTGTTGAACACACAAAACAAAGACTCGTGAACGTCGGAACGTGAAAGCGACTCAACAACTTCGTATGTTAAAGAGAAAAAATATACATTTCAATGAGTATGATAACAATATAATAAACAGTTTCTTAAACAGTTTAAACAGTTTCTTAAACATTGAAATAAAGAACAATGAACGTTTTAACTTAACATTCACAGATGCGGGCATATTTGTTCTGCACTGATAGTACGGAATACCGTTAGGGCCATCGTGGTTACGCATTAAAATCCAGAGGGCGACAATGCGAGAGTGCGAGAATACGATGACGACAGTGCGATAATACGATAGCGACAATGCAATAATACGATGACGACAATGCGAGAGTGCGAGAATTAGATGACGACAGTGCGACAATACGATGGCGACATTACGACAATACGATTGTGACAGTGCGATAGTACGATGGCGACAATGCGACAATGCGAGAGTGCGAGGCTGCGATGACGACAGTGCGACAATAAGATAAGGACAGTGCGACAATTCGATGGCGACAGTGCGATAGTACGATGGCGACAATGCGACAATGCGAGAATACGATGACGACAGGGCGACAATACGATGGCGACAGTGCGATAGTACGATGGCGACAATGCACTTATACGATGACGTCAGTGCGATAATACGATGGCGACAGTATGATATGACTATTGTCGCCATCGTATTATCGCGATGTCGCATTGTCGCCATCGTACTATCTCGTTATCGTACTGTCGTCATCGTATTATCGCATTGTCGCCATCGTACTATTGCACTGTCGCCATCGTATTGTCGCACTGTCGTTATTGTTTTCTCGCACACTTGCATTGTCGCCCTCTGGATTTTAATGTGTAACCACGATGGCATAACGGTATTCCGTAGATAATGACTTCACATTGCAGAACAAAACTACACCACGTGCTTCGCTTTCCTGCGCGTTGTTCGCATATTGTTAGCAATAAAATGTGTACCTACATATCCCATGTTATACGATCCAAATTAGCCCAGTGTTATATGATTTAAATAAGTCCAATTGCCGTCACTAACAGTTTACGTGGTCTTAAATTAATATATGTATTGCACTAAGGACAACCAACCAGGTTCCGTATTCACATTCGCAAATAAACAACTATTGGGTATGGACTCAGAGGAAAGCCATATCCTACTAGTACATTAACAATTTTGTTTCACAATATAAGCTTCTGTTTTATGATGACTTTGAATTCAGTTCCCGTTATGATAGTTTTCACCTGCACACACGTCAACAGAATTCAATTTGGAATTTTCGGAGCAATACATTTTATACTAGAAGTTATGCTCTGAAAATGACAATAAAACAAAGGCAAAGAATAAATACATGTGGGCACTTCTTATCAAAGTCTTCTATCATTATGTGGAGTTTGATTAGAATCCATTTAATACTTACAACTGTTTTAATATCTCATATGTAATGAAGTATTTAATTTTTGAAACATACTGTAAAATAATAGAAATTGGTTAATGTAAGAAAACGATGTTAACAAGCCTTTCCGATCAAGTATTTCTAAGCTCTGCTGTTTTGAATTATTTCTCAGAAACTAATGATTCTGTAATAATGATATTTGACATACTTGTTCATGAATTTGTGTTAATTAAACATGCTACCTAAATTATTGTGTGGAATGTTCTTTACTTGAATGAGTAACTTTGATGAATCAAAGTACTGACAGTACTGGTGTGACGATGCTTTTGAGGAGGATGGATATAAAAGCATCAATTTAAGTTTGTCTACGTCACCACAATTGTGTATGTTGGTATGAAAATTTTGGGTACGAAAAAAAAATTGGGAACGAAAATTTTGGGTACTACAAAATTATGCCAAAAATAAAATATGGGTAAGAAAAAAAATTGGGAACGCAAACATATTTGGGTACGAAAAAAAAATTGGTAACGAAACAAAATTGCGTACGAAAAAAAATTGGGTACGAAAAAATTATGCAAAAAGAAATTGGGGTCTGACACAGGCTATTCCAACTTGTCTGACACAGGCTAGTCTAACTTGTCTTACACAGGTTAGTCTAACTTGTCTGACACAGGCTAGTCCAACTTGTCTGACACAGGCTAGTCCAACTTGTTTGACACAAGCTAGTCTTACTTGTCTGACACATGCTAGTCTAACTTGTCTGACACAGGCTAGTCTAACATGTCTGACGAAGGCTAGTCTAACTTGTCTGACACAGGCTAGTCTAACTTGTCTGACAAAGGCAAGTCCAACTTGTCAGACACAGGCTAGTGCAATTTGTCTGACACAGTCTAGTCCAGGCTAGTATAACTTGTCTGACACAGGCTAGTCCAACTTGTCTGACACTGGCTAGTCCAACTTGTCTGACACGAGTTTGTCAAACTTGTCTGACACAGGCTTGTCTAACTTGTCTGACACAGGCTGGTCTAAGTTGTCTGAAACAGGCTATTCTAACTTGTCTGACACAGGCTAGTCCAACTTGTCTGACACAGGCTAGTCCAACTTGTCTGACACAGGCTAGTCCAAATTGTCTTACTCAGGCTAGTCAAACTTGTCTGACACAGGCTAGTGTAACTTATCTGACACAGGCTAGTCCAACGTGTCAGCGTTGAGATAACTACATTTGGCGTTTTCCCAGCGTCACAGCGTTTGAAGTGCCACCTGGCAGTTTCGTGTCTGGTTCCTGTCCCAAACCTCTCGATAAATTTGAAAGAGGACGGGAACCAAGCTGCTTTCACCTTTATCAATTATAATTAGCGAGGTATGACGATTGAGAAAATTTAGCTAACTCAATCGGACTGGCTCGGTCGTTTAGGTAGGTCGCCATTGTGAAGAATTTTTTCATGTTATGATAACTTAGACGAGCTACTGAAGCAGCATCGTCAAAAACAATTAAATATTGACATTTTGGAGAAACGGTTTAGTGATTTCACCATTTTGTGTGCAAAACAGCTCACATGGAGTAATGGCTAACCCATGTACTGTTAAACAGTACAATATAGACCAATTTTGGGATTATAGAAATATACACAGAAGATTTATAATACCAAGTGAAGCAACTCTTGAAAAAAACACACAATATTTTGAAGTAAAAAGGTAAACGAGTAGATCGCCCGATGGCTAAATTTAATGCTGGTGTCCATCTTGCATTTAATCTACATTAAGCTAGATCCAACGCATTTGATAAATGCTCATAGAATAAAACAACTGTAACTTTCTACAGTGAACACTAGATCTATGCGAGGAAAAATTGCTGATATTTTACAACATATCTATGAAGAGAGTATTGATCTATGTGTGCTCACTGAAACTTGGTTACAGCCCGAGGCTGATGATGTTGCCCTATGAGAACTTTCTCAAGATGGGTACTGTTTCGATGATGTCCCGAGGCCAAACCGTAAAGAGGGATGACTAGCTCTTTTATATAGAAGCAATCTTAAAGTATCAAAATGTTTATCAAAACAATTTACGTCCTTTAAATGTGCTGAGTAAAAATTATGTAATTCTTCATTCATCCTCTACATTGTTGTAATATATAGACCACAATATTCGGTTAATGCAGTGTTTGAAATCTTTTGGACTTGTTCAACATGTCAAGGCGCCTACGCATTCTGGAGGCCATATTCTTGATTTGATTATCAAAAACATTGAAGACAAACATGTTAAAGTATCAGAATCTGTATCTGACTTTTTCATTTATGATCATCTTTTGTCAGCTGCAATATGGAACAAGGTCGCCCCCCCCCCTTACCAGAAAAGAAATAGAGTCAATCAATTGGAAATATGTGTCCAGAGACATCTTACAAGCAGGTTGACAAGAATTATACAACATTAAAGACAGCTCTTTTGATATTCATAACCTTGTGTGTGCATTCACAAAACACATTACAGAAATTGTACAGAAGCATACACCTCTGAAAGAAAGAACAATTATATGTAGACCAAGTGTACCGTGGTATTCTGTGTATCTTAAACAGCCAAAACAATACATGTATAAACGACCCATCGAAAAAATATCTATTCGTAACAAATCTGACCTCTCTAGAAAAGTCTACGCATGTGTGGTAAACATTTAGAGTGCGGAACTTTCAAGGGTCAAGGATGAATACTACAAAAACAAAATTGGGGACGCAGAAGAGAATACAAGGAAGTAATACGCTATACCATTCGATTCCTGGGTAAATCGAAGGAAAACCCACTCCCATTACATACAAGTGCAGTATCTTAAGCTAATGACTTCATTTGATACTGTGCAGATAAGATTATCAAAATGACCCGGACAATTTGCCCATTGTAACAACATGCAGCAGTAATTTGTTCTGCTCAAGTCCACCTGTGATCAGGAATCCACTTACTGATTTCAAACCACTCTCCCAAAGAGATATTCTTAAACGTATTAATCAATACAAACCTACAACATTTGTACTTGATGCGATCCCAACTTTGAAACTAAAAGAACACCTTTCAGAATTGACACCTATATTGACAAAATAGTAAATAGATCTTTGCTATCTTGTGAATTCCCTGACACATGGAAAAGCGCTGTGATTAAACAATTGTTGAAGAAGAAAGGTATCACTTTGGAACTACCCGACTATCGTCCGGTTTCTAATTTGAAATTTCTTTCGAAAATCATGTAAAAAGCTGCATTAAACCAAATAAATGATCATATTGAGTCTAATAATCCCCTTCCACCTTACCAAAGGGCATATAGAAGACATCATAGAGTTGAAGAGGTACTGCTTAAATTGTATGATGACCTCTTAGAAACCATTGATGAAGGTCAGATTACCATCATAGTCATGGTTGACTTGAGTGAATCGTTCGACACCATTGATATTCCTATACTTATTCGTATTCTTCAAGACGAATTTGGTATTCATGACATTCCCTTAAAATGGATACACTCCTATCTCACCAACAGAACAATGAAAGTGTTAGTCAAACAGTCAACATCGGAAACTGAGCAATTACCTTTCGGTGTCACTCAGGGTTCTTATACCGGACCAGTTGTATTTACCTTTTATATATCAGCTCTCAACAGAGAACTTGATAGTTGTCTGCAGGAGGTCATTCAGTTGATGTCAACCTTCAAACAAAATATGAACCAATCAAAAACTGAAATTATTGTATATGGAACCAGGCAACAGTTGGCGAAACTGAGTACTTAAAGCGTGGCTGTCGGTGGTTGCGAAGTTAAGTTCGTCAATCATGTAAGAGATCTGGGTGAAATCATGACCAACACACTTAACTCTGACAACCACATCCAAAAAAAGTTCCAGATTGCTCATGCACAGCTACGAAATATCAAAGCTATACGAAAACATCTTACAAAAGAGTCGACTGTATTATTAGTACAAATTAGTTCATTCGCATATAGTATATATATATAAGTGACGAAGGACAGAAGATTCGACATAAAAAATACCGTTTACTTACAAATGATCTCCTTACGTGTTCCTAATATATAAAAGTGTTGTATGTTAAATCCTTTCAAAATCAATACTCATGTAGTTATGCTCCGCACAAAATTAACCAAAAGGGCAATAACTTTGTTAATATTGAAAAAGGTTAAAGCTCTTGTTCTCTGAGCTTCCTCTTAAGACACTATGTTATAATATACCGTGCCTTTGAAAAAGTTAAGTTAATCGAATTGTTTTGAAGCGCGTTACTCTGTATACTCGATAAGTTAAGACGGGGTCAAAAACAGACCACCCCATGACAATAGTTGTACAACGACATAATACGAATGTAATGAAGTCATTAATTGTTTTTTATTTTCAACAAAATGGACTGCAGAAATTGTCCAAAAATTGACATCTTGCCGACTAAGGAATGTTCTATAAATGACGATGCCGCTTGATTAGATCTCCATGTACTGAATATGCAGTGTGATAACTGCATTCGTACTAAGTAGCGGTGATGTTTATTAAGTGGCCACCGAGCGATCTCGAATAATACTTTTTAGCTCAATAGAGCGCGTCGTTCTCATGGTGAGCTTTTGTATTCGCCTTTTTTCCGTCGTGAGTTTTTAATATTTATTTTGTTAAAACTCCAGCGGTAACATTCATTGCCCAATATTCATGACATTTGGTCAGACAATTTGTTTCAGTTATATCTCGGCCGAGTGAGAAATTGGGTCTCTAGGGGGTAAAAAGACAAGGTCACTAAGTCAAATTAACAAAAAAGCTTGTGAACACTCTAGAAATCATATTTTTGACCAATCTTGATGAAACTTGCTCAGATTTTTTTTTTTTTTTGTAATTATGTTTCAAAAATGGTTCCGGTCCGTTGAAAAACTTGGCCGCCAAAGTCGGGGCAGTATTCCGTGTATGTACCTAGTGAATCATTGTGAACACTCTAGTAGAAGTCATAATCCTTATGAAACTGACCCAGAATCTTATGACATATCGGCTTAGTTAAAAAGTGTTCCGTTTGAAATACGTGTCCACCAGGGGGCGGAGCAGTTTTCCTGACATGGCTATAGTGAACCACTGCGAACACTCTTTAAGTCAAATTTAGTTAAATTCTTCCGACAATTTGCTCATAACATGTGTTCTAATGATATCTCGACCGAGTTTAACAATGGTTCCCATCAGTTGAAAAATATGGCTACAAAGGGGCGGGGTAGATTTCTTTATATGGCCCGTGTGAACAGTTTATAGGTCACACGTTTTTTTCCTAATCAGCACAAAACTTTTCTCAAATCATGTGTTCACTTGATATCTCAATCGCATTCTAAAATAGGTCCGGGTAAAAAGCAGGGAAAGCACATTTATCATACAAACATCACTTAAGCGGCTTCAAAAATTCATTTCCTGCAGTACTCATGTGTAAATACCTAGGGCATTTGGCTCACATGTGCTTAGTCATTTTTTAAAACAAACAATTTAGTTTTAGGTTAAATAAATGTCATACGAAATAATTGCGTTTTCTTTATGCATTTTTGTCTAGTATTTTCAGTGGTAACAGTATAAAGCGATGAAGTTTTGGCGCGTTTATGTAACATTACATTTGGTATCTCACACGCACTCACGCGCGTTTGTAAAGCGTTAAACGTGAGAAAACAAACACACTGTGCTGTAATGTTTTCTCAAAATTATGAAACGATAAAATTAAGATTATCTATACGCTAGTCTCGATTGTATATTATTTTTAATAAAACTTTAGTTTAAAATATCAATACCTTTATATTTGAACTTGACCACAACGAATGCAGAGAAGAAAACACAAAAATCGAAGGTCATATTTTAGTCTATGTATTTATGGCGAAGGATGTAGCCAGGCGCGGAAACACCATTGTGTTTTACGGAGTAATAGTCATATTAGTGTGAACGTCTGAACGATGTACCTTTAACCTTCTCGTGTGTAACAGAGCCATTTATTCTCAGAGGCACATTTTTTTCGCTTTGCATATTGTTAGGGACGTAAGCTGTTTCATTCGCCCCCCCCNGTTATTATTTCATATATGTGTTCGTACCAGACTGGTTCTATAATGTGTTTATTGTTTTCTATGACCTTCAAAGAAGGCAGCATGTACCATAAGCTCTGTCCGTTTGTCTTTCCGTTCGTCTGTGCGATTTTTTGTTTGTCTTAGCCATTACTTTGCTAAATATTGATGGGTTATTGAAATAACCAGCCATAATGTCCTCAATCATACCACGACGTGTAGCGTGTAACACCCGCCCCATATATTTAATTTCAAGGTCAAACTTAGAAGTCAAAGGTCAAATTTGTCTACAGAACAGCCAGAGCAAGTACATGTCTCAGCCATAGTTTGGCATATATGATGGATTTAAAATAACCTGGTACAAATGCAATCCCCAATATGTCGACGTGTCGCGTGTAACATTTTTTTTCCCAACATCACAGGTAAAGGTCACACTTAGAGTTCAAAGGTCAAATATGACCATAAAACAGAGTGTCCGCACTGTAACTTTGTCATTTGTTATGCTATTTTAACATAACGTAGCTTTCAGAAAAAAGTGGAATGTTGGCTCATCCGAGCCCTTTGAACACATGTTTTGTTTGTTTTGCTGATGCTCTGTTTCCATCACGATAGTTTTTTTCCCTGTACAGCGTTTTTATTCGAGTATGTTAAATGAATGTGCTTGCTTTTTAAAAACAAATGCGTATCGAGCTAGTGTTCTCTGGTATAAGGTATTTGTATCGTTAAATAACCTTTATATTTTATACCTTTTGTATTTCATAATACATGTACTTATGTTTGACAAGGCATATCCGCAAAGGATGAACTATATGGGCATTACACATGTATTCGCATACTGAATTCGTATACTGAAATATTAGTTGTATGTAACATACGGATGTTGCACCGGTCCGTATCACAGCAGCTGATGTGAACCGTGCTCGAACTTCGACCAACTATCTGTTCGTTGTTGTGTGGAATGCATAGCTGTGAATACAAAATTCAATTGAAAAGTTATCATTTGCAATGATAATAATACCGATACGATGCACGATTTGTTACTACGTGTGAATAGTCAATCTGTATTATTATATTGCATGCAGTCAATATGTATCGCATTTCAACATATCGGTACCTGACATATACAATATATGGGCCTGAGTTCATATACCTGAACAATACTTTTTCTTATTCCATATCTTGACAAATGGTTGTCATTACAAATATGATAAAAAAGAAGGACTTGTTTTAATTAGGCGTGTATTTAAAGCCAAACGGACACATTGGGAAATGGTCCTCTTAGTCCTCGAGCGACGTTATTACAAAAGTAACTGTAATACGATTCGGAATTAGCAACTTTTAATAAAGTAGTATCTCTTACATCTTTTGGCATGCATCCAGCACGGAATCCGTGAGAGGTGTCGAAGTCAAAGACTTCCATCACGTAACAGGCCTGAAAAACACGTTTGTAAATTGCCAATTCGTATAAACAGTCTGTTCAAGGTCAATGGTCAAATAAAATATAAAATAGTGAACCTCAATTAACCAAAATCATATTGGACTGTGTAATATATCAAAATCAAACATGTCAGCGTAAAATGAGATTTTAAAACTAAGTTGTCCGTGTTTTCTCTGAGCCTTTTTAAGCGTTTTGGAATTTGTATTTTTAAGATGACCTAGTAGCAAACACAAAATCAGAATATACTTCACAACGAGGAATGTACTACACACAGCGGTATATAATACACAAAAGCAGAATGTACTGCACAACGGCAAAATATAATACATGAAAGCAGAATGTTCTACACAAAAGCAGAATATAATACACAAAAGCAGAGTATACTACATAAAAGAAGTATGTACTACACAAAAGCAGATTTGATTACACAAAAGTGGAATTTCCTGATAAGTCACCTTGTTAAGGCACGTGTTTCACATACCTCGCTTACTTGACACGTGGTCGTCGCCCTGCATTCCGACAAGCCCCTCGCCAGGGTGGGGCACGAGTAACACTCCACCGCTGATATTCACAAGAACTGTGTTGTTGTTGGTGGTGTTGTTGTACCGTTTGATAACGTTATATTAAAGAAATAATTTCCGGATAGGAACGGCTAACTCAGATGATATAGCGCTGGACTGCAATCAAACCACTTGAATTGTGTGGGGATTTGTCATGAAATCCTTTCAAAAGGCAGTTGTCAGCTACAGGAATATTCACTGAATCCGAGTGCAGGATCAACGGGGTTTTCAGGGGTTTACACACGGGCTGGACAGAATGTAAAATGTTAAGAACTTTGTTTCTGCAAATAGTTCAAGCTATTGAAATACATTTGGAAAAGTCTTTTGTGCATAAAAAAAAACAGTTTTTTTGCAGTCTGTGCCGATATCTTAAGATTTAAGAATACATCCTTGAATACGTCTGAAATCGGTGCCAAAATATCACGTTTCGTGAAGCATAACCGTGTACATGAATGCTGTACGCATCGAATTTATGGCCAAGAATACAGGCTTATTAATTAAAATAATTCTTATGTAGTTCACATTGCCATAAGCAGCATAAAACTGTATTAAATGCACTAGTTGAAATTCTTAAGAAAATTGTTTTAAAAGGATATTGGAAAAAAAGCACCACTTACCGGTGTGCTTGAACCCCACAAAGTCACGTGCACCCTGTTAATACTTGTTAAACCAGCTCAGCCAGTAAAAATGTGAGTTGATTAACTGACCGCCGTGATATGACTTTAATACTGTTAAAAACAGCGCATCTCCCCAAAAACAACAAAAAACAACAACAACAACAACAAAATAAATAATCATAATCCGGCTAAATTTTGGTTATTGCTATAAATTACAAAAACCTCCGGTGTGGAGTTCCAATGCGTAGAAATTAAATCACGAAGGCGATAGTGGTTTGATAACAAGCATCGGAATTACCGCAATTAATCAACACATAGCCGTTAATTATTTCTATAATACATTTACCACGATTTAATTTATATTTGTATATTTTCTTTAAATAATCCGCCCCTATTTTTTCGCGAAAAACCATGACGTAACGTAACGTGGGAATTTTTAGGAAATATTTGCAAACTTAAACTTAACCGAATGTGTACAAGAAAACATTGTGTATGTACTTTGTATAATACTATTTGGTATATTTTACAAAATATTAAGAGGAGGTTTTAAGACCGTTAGGTCAGTATAATGTTGGGGTATTTAACAATCGTCTGGTTTACACTTTTCAACGCATTACCGTCCAGCTATTGTTACTTTTGTAAGTGAACGTATTGTATATGAAAAGTTATTAATAGTAAAGGAAGCGTTCCTTATGCTATTTATGCAAACACTTTTATTTCTTATCCTATTCGAATACATATTAATCTCACAGTATGAATTAGAGCAACATAGAAATTAAACAAAAAAAATATATTGTATGCAGTTTCGCACTGTTAAACGAACAGAGGACTTTTTAATGGAATTGCATTTTAGCAAGATAAACGTATTCTATCCACACTCGACATGGTTATACTGAATCAGTATATAAAAATATGGAAAACGTCCCAGTCTGTGCTGTATAGCATTGATATTTTGTGCACCCCGTCTTGTGATGGACGGGGTGACGTGGGCTCGTTGTGCCCATCATCATCGGGTGCTGGTCGTGGTACCCCGGTGCTGTATACTCTCGCCTAGCCTCTATTGTTTTTCTTCTTTCACCCATCTATCATACTTTCTCCATCATTCTTCTTCTCACTCCCTTTCTATATTAATTCCTATCTCTTGTTATCCGTTTCACTTATTTTCCCCGTTCTATAACTCATTCGCACTCTAGCTATCTATCCCACTCAATCGTCTCTCTCACTTTTCCGTCATTCACCTTTTCTGACCTCATCCTCTGTCTCTTATAGTACATCTTCTTCTAACTCTATCTAACATTTCTCAGACTGCGTCCTTCTATTTTCGCTGCATCTTTCTCCTTCTTTTATGGGTGGAGTATGTTGACGTCTCCGCAATAAAATATGACTTCGTTCTCGTTATCAAATACATTCATCGTAACGATATTTTAATAAATGAATGCATAACGGTCAGCGCCATCATTTGGTTATTCTTGGAGAGATAAACTGTTGATTTGCAAATTATATATATATAGAATGACTTCTCAAGTTATATCGCGATCCCGATAATTCGTGGATCCTGCGATCCGCGATGTAATCGATCTGTAGTGTGTGTGAACTTTAGAAATATAAAGGTATTAAAAGAAAGCGTTGTGGGTTAATAGCTCTGAAGAACATTAGATTTTGATTAAAACATGTACAAAGCAAATAAATTGACACGCGAAAAGAGGTCGCCTGACAAATTTCCGACGGAAGGCCTGTTAATGAAGGCTAATTTAAACAAACTCCTTAGCTATATGTATGACATTTACAGGTAGAAAGATCATTTTTCTTGTTTAATCTTGCCAAGTTTTATTTCCTCAGCAAATGTTTCATGTTAAGTCTTGAGAAAGCTCAGAATGGTGTGCCCTGTATACAAGGTGCAAGGCAACGCATAGTAATATAGGATCAACTCAATGTTTACCAGAAACGACAGCATCAGTCCAGTGTCGTACTTCAGTACATAAGTTATAGGGATCCAATATCTGCTTCTGAAGTGAAAGAGAATATAAAATTTAAGATCGCAAACAATTGCTTAAGACATATTCCGCAGAATCGTTTGCAGGCGAGCTCAGCGATGCTGTCGTCTTGGCAGAGGTCCGGCTTGCTTCTGTGCATCTGTTGACAGGCCAGGGTGTCGATGTCCTCACACGGCGCCGCCGTCGTCGTAAGCATCGCCGTCGTCGTCTGTGGCGGCAGTGTAATAATAATAATAATAATAAAAGCTTTATTTACAGAAGGTAACACATAAAGACAATGACACATTATACATATTATGCAGATGAATCAATACTTTTTTACAATGTGGCCTTCTTAAAATAACAAACACATATAGGTCGATAACAAGTAAAACATTCAAACAATATTTGCTAACACCCACACATATCACACATTTTGCCTTTTAGACAGACACACATGAAATATAATTGAATTGAAAATAACATGACATATCATTGATTAGAAAATAAATGTGTTTTATATNCGACAGCATCAGTCCAGTGTCGTACTTCAGTACATAAGTTATAGAGATCCAATATCTTCTTCTGACGTGAAAGAGAATATTAAATTCAAGATCGCAAACAATTGCTGACGACATATTCCGCGATGCTGTCGTCTTGGCAGAGGTCCGGCTTGCTTCTGTGCATGTGTTGACAGGCCAGGGTGTCGATGTCCTCACACGGCGCCGCCGTCACCGTCACCTTCGCCGTCGTCGTCTGTGGCGGCAGCGTGGAACCTGAATCATACATATCCAAGGTCGGGTTGTTTGTGTGATGGTTATCGGTAGGTTACGCTACGCATTTTATTGTTCGTGTTTTTATATTAAATGTGAATCTAGATACTTAGGCCGATCGATGAACAAATGATATCATTACAATTGTTTGTAAACCTGTACACAGAACATTCAGTTTACTTTTGAAATAGTGCCACTTTTGTTTTATCTTCAGTGCAACATTTTAAGGACGTATAGAAATATGTTTTGAACTGGGCACTTGTGTAAAAATGAACTTTGAAATATTAGTGTGACTGATCCTGTTATAAGGAACGTGCGTGCGTCTCCAAAGAAACGCAAAGAGTTAAAGTTATTTAAGATGTATTCTACATTTTCCACAGTATGCGAGGCACACCGAATCACCCAGTGCCGTTCCGCAGAGGCCCGGTTGCGATGCATGCATGCGTGCGCACGCCCCTGTGTCCAAATCTTTGCATTCGTCCTGGCAATTGATGGCGGATATCATCAACATAATACGGCAGGTAATCAAGAACGGCGTCGACATACTGCTTGTTTTTGAAAGAAACAAAACAACGCGAAATTCGTTCGGGACTTTGTTATGTGGAATATACTGTATTTCGCAAAGTTCTCAAACATGTGAAAGTTCCATTTTAATCATGTTAACCGAAAAACGGTTGAAATAAAACCTTTGATATCATAATAATCTCTTTAAAGCACGCGTAACGTTGGTAAAAATGTGCTCCAAACGGCCATTCAACCAAATTTACGCCATTTTTATTATGTAAAATACTTTTATTTCAAGTGTTTGAAATTCATTTTCTAAGAAACATGTCTATCGTTCTAAACCTGTATGAATACAAGATTATTAACTCAGATTTCACTTGTTATATAACAGCCATTTAGGGTCGTGAAATCAGACAATTCAACAAATGCATTTTGGTAAACACGAAACGAAAATTCTCATTTTCACATACCACGGCCGTCCCCTGTTAAATGTTCCACTGCTATAGACGTAAGATCGCTTCGTGTACGATTGCAACGGATTTAGAAGAATGGTATCTAACTAATGATAAGATGGCTCGATTTGGAAAATGTGAAAGCGACACCGACGGTCTGTTAGTATGTGTCAAATGCGTGAGTATTATTAGGCGTCATTCGCAACTTCTGGAACAGAGAACATAATCATCATCCCCATAATCACTCATTTCATCATTAAACATAACACCGCTTTTTAACACCAAAATCAAAGACATATGAAAGTGGAAACTTGAAAGCGACGCAATAACTTCATATTTTAAAGAGAAAAAAGTATTATAATTTTCAATGAGTTTGATTTAATCATCGTACTTTTAAATATTTCATCAATATTTTTATTTAGTCGCAGAACAGTTTCTAAAAAAAGTGAAATTCAGTGCAATGAACGTTTAAACTAGCCATTTTAAGATGTTTACTATACTTGTTCTGCACTGATAATGACCTAACATTGCAGTACAAAACAACACCACGTGATTCCCGTTCGGGCGCGTTGGTCGCCTCATTTAAGGACTCGACTGTGTACTTCCATATCCCATGTTAGATGATCCAAATTAGTCCAGTCTACTTCAATAGAAGAAAACATGTTCATAAATTTACTTACGGCAACCGACCAGGTTCACATATTATATTGACCATTAAACAACTCTTGGGTATGGACGCAGAGAAATGACATATCCTAATGGTGAATTATTGCATTTTGTCTCACAATAAACGCTTCTGTTACGGTGACTTTGAAATCAGTTCCCGTTCGGAGAAGTTTTACCTGCATGCACGCAAATATAATTAAACAGTACAAAGCGATTCAACTTTAAAGACCATATTGAGTGTTAAAATGTTTTGAACATGAGCAGAAACTTCCCGTGAATATCTCACTTACCCTTTTAAGCAGTAATATACTTCTGAAAGTGTGATAAATGTTAGTAAAAAGTGCTGTCACTGAAAGTATAGAATGCCACAGGAGTATCACTTTGATCTATAAGTGTGATATTGACCTTCAAAGTTAGGACACAAACAAGTTTTCTCAAAGAAAATAGATCTCAATGATATCTATTGATACCTGAATTTTCATTGCAATCAATGTTATTCTAATAGTTATTCTTTGAACAAGAAAATAAAACAAATTGGGAAAGAATCCATACACTTATAAACCTCTTATCAAAGTCTTGTAACATTGCATGAAGTTTTATTCAAATCCCTTTATTGTTGTTTTTTTTCCATTTTGACATCGCCGAATTTATGAAATATTTTTTAAACATACTGTGAATTAATAGGAATTGGTAAATGTACTGCAACTTTGATAACAGGCCTTTCCGATTAAGTGGCAAAGGTCAGAAGATTCGACATACAAATTACCGTTTACTTACAAAAAATCTCCCAACGTGCTCTTATTATACATGTGTTTGTTCAAATCCCTTCTATTCTAATACTAACGGAGTCATGCTCCGCACACAAAGGGCAATAACTTTCTAAATATTGAAAAAAATAAATATTGCTAGGGCCGATTATAGACGTCCGGCCGAACTCGGCCGTGTGTAAACGTTTATATTACATAATTATCATCCTATTTCGTTCCTTCGCTGACATTATTAATTGCCGAACCAGCTTTCCGTTCTGTTATTTTCATTCAATTGATTACGCAATTTATGACGTATCTCGTGTGACAAGTTTAAACTAGACTCTCTGGATTTTACGAACAACAATTTGGACGCAGTGGTTTATTTAACAGTAAAATATATTCTTGTAAGCATCTAACAAATCCAACACGTATTTCGAATTGTGTTTTTGTTGAGCATAATTTGAAACTTCGATAGAAATTGAAACAAAATCGCTCCTATCAGTCATTTGATTTCGTAAATAGACATTTTGGTCAAAATGACCATTCGATACAAACGTTTCCAAAAAATAATGAGGTTTAACAAAAAAATAGACAAAAGGGATGGAAGTACGGAAAATGGAAATGCATGTCGTTTTAAGTTTATTGTTATAAGCATGGAATTAAAGTTATCATTGCGTTAAGCTTTTCGTTTACTTAACTTTAGTATAAATTTTTCTTTTTGACAATCACGGGGATGCTTTCATCATTAAAAAGCAATTAGTCTATGGCGTCACCAGTTGCAACCAGTCTCCAGCAGGCGCCTTTCCATCTTAATCCCAGCAAGAACTCACAATGTCACCATCATCCAGGTCTAGGTCACCAACATCAGACAACGAAGACGAGGAGATAGAACAGTTATATGAAGAATAAAAGCGCATCATAATCAAGGTCCCCAAGAAATTTGGACCAGACGCCTACCAGGACTGGTCAGGGACAGTATGTAGATTTGGCTTAGGAGAGACCAACGACACAATGTTGAGACTTCTCGAGTTTCCCAGAAGCTCCCAACTTGAACGGGCGACCACGTTGAAACCACACAAACCGTCCAGAACAGCGACCTGGCATGCTCCAAACGGGCAAAAATTTCATCGATTTCATACTGGCGCCGCAACGATTCAAGTAAAGCATTAAAAAGGCGAACATAAGAATGTTTCCTGTCGCAGACATCGGAAGTGACCATGACTTAGGGCTCACCACCATCAAGCTGAAGTTAAAGAACAAGCGTTTAATCAAGATCCCTTGCATAATATTTGAAACTGAGGGATCCAGAAATGACAGAGGCATTTCAAGCACAA
This sequence comes from Dreissena rostriformis, assembly GCA_007657795.1. Taxonomy (NCBI): domain Eukaryota; kingdom Metazoa; phylum Mollusca; class Bivalvia; order Myida; family Dreissenidae; genus Dreissena; species Dreissena rostriformis. Next base: position 28,177 of record VMBQ01004992.1, read on the forward strand.
ATAGGTGGAAAGTTTGCAACCCGCCTTGACTCGAGGACAGAAAACCAGAAAGCCAAAAGGGAGGTGAGAACAAAGATGAAAGAGGTCAAGAGGGAGTGGATTGAGGAGCCACGTATTTAAATTTACAAAGAGATGACCACAGGCAGCAGTAAGAAGGCCTACAGCACCCTTAAGAATAGCCAGCCCATGGCCAGTGTTCTAATAGACGGTGACGGGAACCTCCTGACCGAGAGTGCCGCAGTCCTGAACAGGTGGACTGAATACTGCAGTGACCTCTATAACTACCCGCTTCAACCAGACTCCAGTCTCCTTCAGAACGATCCCAGACAAGAAGTGGACGACATAAGTCCGTCCATACTCAAGGCAGAGGTGGAGCAGGCAGTGCGCTGTCTGAAGGCAGGAAAATCTTGGGGGTGGACAATGTTCCTTTCGAGCTGATTAAGCACGTTGGAGCGGCAACGACGGCACAATGCCAGAAGATCTGGGAGGAGACTTATTGACCCGAAAATTACTGCTGGCGGAAGAGCAGACTTGATTCAGAGCTAGGCAGAGCACAGTGAGACAGATTTTCAACCGCAGAGTCGTCTTTGAGAAACAGCTGCATTACCAACGTAAGCGCTTCCACAATTTCATCGACTTTAAGAAAACTTGCGACCGCGTGTAGAATGATGGGCTATGGCACGTTCTGAGAGGATTCAAAATTGACAAATGACTGGTTCAGTCTTCCAAGAACTCTACATCAACGCCAGCAGCGCAGTACTTCTCAATGGACAGATGGGCGACTTCTTCAGGACATCAGTGGGCGTCTGTCAGGGATGTCTGCTCTCCCCCGTCTTGTTTACCATTCTCCTTGAAAATATCATGCAGAAGACGCTCCAAAACCACCACACCTATCCTTGGCAGACCAATCTCCAACTTGAGATTCCCTGATGACATTGACCTCATGGCTGGCACCAGCAGTAAACTCCAACAGTGGCACCAGCAGTGAACTCCAAGACCTCACCAACAGACTCTATGAAAGAGCAGGGGCATACAGGATGAAGGTCAGCATTGAGATGTTTAAGATCATGGTTAACAGCACGAACAACAACCGTGCAGACATAACCATAAACTGCCAGAAGCTGGAAGAAGTGACCAGCTTCAATTACTTGGGAGCAACCCTGTTTAAGGATGGTACCAGTACCGCTGAGGTCCGAATAAGAACTGCCATGGTGACCGCATCGATGGCCAGATTGAGCAGGTTGTGGACAAGAAGTTCCATCAGCTTTCCCAGCAAGTACAGGCTCTCGTAGTCTCCATCCTACTATAGGGCTGCGAGACCTTGACGCTTCACGCGGACACAGAACGCAGAATATAGGCATTTGAACACAAGAGTCTAAGAAGACTTCTCCGCATCTCCTATATGGAGCACTAGACCAACAAGTACGTCCGGAACATGACAGCATCTTTTGTTGGCCCAAAAGATCCCTTCCTGTCACTCGCCAAACGATGAAAGCTGGCTTGGTTTGGACACGTCATCAGACACGACTCTCAGGGAGGTCTCCGTCGAGGCTGCCAGAAGCAAAGTTGGATCAACAATGTGAAAAGTGGACATCCCTCCCAATTGATGAGCTACTCTCAGCAGCCTACAACAGACCTGACTCTTGGAGTATCTATGTGTCATTGGCCCTCATTTCCCAACGGCAAGACCGGTCAAGGAAATAATGATGATGATGATAGAAATGATATGTAATATTTATGAAGATTTATCGGACTTCAACTAACAATATATACAATAATGGAATTGTTTTATACCGGAATAGCACACTTACATAATAAGTCATAGAACAATTAAAAACAACTCATACATCAGAGTGTAATTATAATGCTTTAAATCAAAAATATAAATATATAATATATATTTTGAAATTGAAAGTAGAAAACGAACGCAAAACAGGAATTTTTCCATAACAGAAGTTTTGGTAACAATAAAACAAGTGGGCCTAAAGGTCCTAGGTCGCTCACCAGAACCATGTAGAAATTAACCTGTAATGTATAGATTTTGAGATGTTTGTTTAATAACTTTGGTTTTGATAAATATTCTATGTATGACACCGATTTAATGTGGTCTGAGAAAGTATTAGAACAAAATGAAGTGTTCATTATAAACATATTAAGAAAACAAGTACGCCCTAGAGTGGGGCAAATTTTGATGATTTTAACACACTTAGTTGAGGACCACCAAACAATGGTTATTTACTATGTAAGTCTACCTAAATCATGCGATCTTTGGGGCATGGTTAGTTTTTACCCCAAGGAGATGATTTGAACAAACTTACAAGAGGAAAACTATACAATGTTGCACATCATATATCAAACCACTGACCCTTGGGGTTTCAGAAAAGATTTTTGAAGTTTAATATACAAGTCCTTTATGAATAATTTGACCCCTGTGGCTTGGCAAGGTTTGACCCCCAGGTGCACGATTTGAACTAACTTTTCAAAGGATCACTTAAAGATGTAACAATCCAAATAACAAACTTTTGGGCCTTGCTGTTTCAGATAAGAACATTTTTTAAGTTTTCACTATATACATTTTAGGAAAACCTGTATCCCCTAAGGCAAGGCCAATTTTGACCACAGAGGAATGATTTGAACAAACTTGGTAGAGGACCAAAATACAATTTTTAACACCAAATACCGATCCCCTGACCCTAATGGTTTCATAGATTTTGTTTAAGTTATTGACTATATACGTTAATATAAATTTTGTGACACTTGGAGGTGGCTAGTTTTTGACGTTTTTATTATATACATTCAAGAAAAACATGTTACCCCCCAGGGCGGGGCTAATTTTGACACCATAGGCATTATTTAAACAAACTTTGTAAGGGACCACCATTCAATGTTACACACCAAATATTAAAGTCCTTACCCTAGCCATTTCATAGAAGATTTTAAAAGTTATTTACTAAGGAAGTCTATATAATTCATGTGACTCCTGAGGCCTGGCCAGTTTTGACACCAGGGACATGATTTGAAAAAACTTTGTAGAGGACCACTAGACATTGTTACACACCAAATATATATTAAACCCCTGACTTTTGACGTTTCAGAGAAGAGTTTTGAGGTTTTCAGTTTAAAATCTATTTTTAGCTCTGGTGACCTACATCTGCAATGGACTGGAATTATTTTAAACAACGTTGAAAGAGAATCACCCAAAGATCATTCCTTTCAAGTTTTATTTAAATCTGCCCAGCAATTCAGGAGGAGAAGCTGTTACAATAAAAAGTTAACGGATGCACTGACTGACAGATGACGGACAACACAGTTTACTAAAAGCACCTCATGAGCACTATGTGCTCAGGTGAGCTAACAACACAGCACCACATGTTTTGTAATTCTCAATAGAAATGTGTCAATGAAGTATGTTCAACAATCTATAATGGCAAAAAACATCAACAACAAACAAAATTGTGTACACTTTATCTTTAAACAAAATAATATATGTACAATACCTTGTATTATGTTCTCTAATCAGAGTGTTTTATTTTTTACGGCCCTTTTTAGCTTCTCTGAGGGGTCAGACTATCTGAGCTCTACCAAAATGTTCCAAGTTAAAAGTAATATTTATTTCCTGAAATGTCAATCATTTTAGTTTGTAATTCATTTTAAAGTGTCAAACCTCGAGTGAAGCTGTAACAAACATTAAATACTATAGCAAACATTGAAATCACCAGTCCGAAGAAGTATTTAAAAGAAATTAAATAACATCATATTCATTAATAAAATATATTGCCATTTTTCACAGTTTGTTCATAACTTCCGATTTATAAATATACTATTTTGCCTGTACAGGTAAGATAAAACGTAATGATTTCAGCTGAAAGCTAGACACTTCTAAACAAAATATCTATATTGAACTGTTTGCATTTATATTAAACAGTTTGTGTACACAATTTTCATACAGCATTTAATATAAAGAATTAACAGAATCCATTTTATGATTTACCCTGAAATTTGTACAAGTCTTAAGCATTCTGGTTCACCGCATACATGTATATCACATTTATTTTATGAAGTTAGAGTAAGTCATCAAAGTGATGGGTCTGAAATGATACTGTTTTCACATATAACTTAGCATTAAATGTTGTTCAAGTATTGCAACAATACTGGTAGATGCGGTATTGTTTGTACTTCACAATTATTCTAAAAAAATATCATGTCAGTCATAGTTTTGTGGTAAACGCCATGAAGCGTAAGCAATTATAAATACTTGGACATTTTTTTTTAAATTACAAATTCAAAACAATGGTACAAAAAAAATGGTTTGCATGTTTAATGTGTTATTTTAACTTCACATAGTATGAGTAATGTGCTAATAAACATAACAGTAATGTAAATTTTGTATTGAAACATTGTGAAATGTTTTGGTACATGTTTTAAAGAGTAACAGTGTAGTAATTACCACAAACAACACCAAAAGTGTGCATGTGGCCAGCTACTAACTTACACTACAGTACTTTCATCGAGTACACTGTATTTAATTAATGATGCAATAAACTTAAATGACTTAAGAAAGACATAATTTGCAACCACTACTGGCTATCAATAATAAATCCTTCAGTAATAATCCAAACCTTGAAGCACATGTTGTTAAATACAAAACATGTACAACGATATACAACAATAATATCAAATTTCATATACATAACATATAAATATTAACTCATTTCCAACTATATATATACATTTACATGTGCATAATACACAATAATAAGTGGAATTTCTAGTATTTTCAATACAAAAGTATGAAAGAAATAGCTAAAGAAAAGATAACAACGGACAATTACATACATATAACAAAAACAAGATGTTTTACAACTTGCATATTTTAGCTTAGTAATAATTATTAAAACCGTAGTCAAATTAACTTGACTCTGGTCCTCTGCCTTAAATTGTATGTACTTTAAATATTTACAAATGCTTACATTTTTAAACTTGAAAGCAAAATTGAAGGGAAACTAAAAAAGCCGAAACTTAAGAACATCATGAAATGATAATTTTGTCAATCACAGACAAGAAGTGAATTTTTATTACAAGTGACAGATGAAATACAACACATTCCGGATATATCCAATAAATCTACATCGAGTAATGAGAGAGAAACTGGCCCAGATTTCTCGAAAATTCTTAAGCCTGTTTTAATTCTTAAGCCTCTTTTAGTTCTTAAGCCTGTATTAATTCTTAAACCTGTTTTTACAGAATTAGTTTAAGTACTTTTTTTTTTCATTTTGCAATAAAGCGTTCAAACATTTCAATTAAACAAGTGCTGTCAATTTAAGTGTTATATCCCCCTGAAGTATTATTTTGACCCCAAAGTGTGATCTTTACATTCAAAGTTGGGGAAAACAAACAAGTTTTATTTCTTAATTGAAGATTATAATTTTGCAAAATAGTGCACATTAAGATGAACTTATTCACGATTGTTACACTACAATCCCAGTATTAGTAAAGCAGGCATATGGTGGTACTTCATGTACATTTCATTCATAACTATTCTACTACTACTACAACTCCTTTTTCCAACGCCTGCTTTGTATCCCCAGTGACTATAATTGTAAAAATATATATTTTATTGAGCTTTATAAAAACAAGACATATGTATTAAGAAACTATTAAATAAATACTTATTAAAAGATAATCTTATTTTTGAAAATATTTTACAATAATAACATATATGCCCCTTTAATACATGATTTAAAAAAAATATTTGTTTGTTCTTATCAATACTAATAGAACTTTATGTAGTGTGCATTACTTCATTCTTCTTTAAAATAAACATGCAAACCACTTAACAAGATTGTTTGAATAACATTTGTAACAGAGAAGTGACTTGCATTGCAGTTTCAGACTGGAAAATAGAACTTAAATGAAGATTAAATGTTTATTGATCTATGCCCATTATGAAAAATACAAGCGAATACAATACTATAAGTGGATATTATTATTATTAATTATATGATATAATTATATATAAACATTAGAAAAGATATGATAAATTGAGCGAAAATAGTATGGAATGTTGCAAAATATACAAACTTTCATTTGCAGTGAATACCTAACATATCCTCTTCAACTTCTCATTTCCTGTAATTTGATTAATATTCTATTTTTTTCGAATTTTCATGTGATGTTTCCAAAACTATTTTATGCGTTCTGTTTTGAAATAAACTCCTTTTGTTCAATCCAATATTTTTTCAACTTGTAACTGGATGATTGTGATGTCAAATTAACGATACACTATAAATGTGTCAAATTCAAATCACATTAAACATACTTTTCAAGTTCAACACATGTCATATGTGCCAGCAATCATACAAAGTAAATTTAAAACTTCTTACAATCCAAATTACAAACAACAGAAAAAACTCCAACATTTACATTTGTGTTTCTTTCATTTATGTCCATGCACAGCACCAACACCGAAAACTTGCTATACTGTAAGAAATCTCAAGGTCAAAAACATTATATTACTATTATCATAATTCAGATCATATGTGCTATGTGAGCCTAAACATTATATTACTATGACCATAATTCAGATCATATGTGCTATGTGAGCCTAAACATAAATTCAAAATACAGAAAATGCCCAAGAGTCCTACATCAGCTCCTAAGATGTCATTTTTTGAAACCATGTCTTTGGTTTGTCTTTTGGTCCAGAGGGTTTCTTTTTGATACGCTCACTAAACCCTGAAAACAAATTACAAGAAATCTATTGAAAAACATAAACATTTAAGGATGTTACCATTATGAGATTATAATATTTATTATCACAGTACAATTCTTTAAATTATATAACCCCATGGAGTGGGTAGATTTAAACACTACACTTTTACGTCTGTGTGTACGTATGTCTGAACGTCTGTACATCACCAAGCTTGTGTTTTCAACTTTTCTTGGGCTACTGGGTGGATTCTGCTAAAACTTTTACAACTGAATGACCTTATAATGTGTAGATGATACACAAAAAGGAATTTGGGCTGCAACAATTTTTGGCAGAAATATGGCCCTTTCTCTATCTTTCTATTATCATCGAATTTAACATAAGTATAGTCTTATTTCATGCAAACTGCAAAGTTATTGAAAAATTATAAAATATATGCATCTTGGAGTTGTTTTTTTGTTGTAGAACAAACATTGAGCTAAACACATAACAATCAGGGGAAACCAAAATCAGTCCTTCACAGACTATTAGGGCATCATAAGTGAGCATTGGACAATTCAACCAGATTCAATTGAGGCCATTTCATGGATTCTTTCACACAGCTTCTATACTTAAATTAGCAAATCCTCACCTGGGATGTCACTGGTATCAACCGTCTCCTGTGTTCCTGAAATGAAAATATTGATAGGTTGGAGCAGTGGACTCTTGTATATTATCATGATATAAAGTTTTACCTGATGTATTAACTCATTTTGATATATATAACTAAAATAGACACTGGCATATTTAACAGCATCAAACTAATTTACCTTATTTAAAAACTTGATGTTTAATTGGATTTTTTATTCAATACTAAATCCGATTAAAATGAAACCGTGTCCAATGCGTGCATCAACACAGTTAAAAAATCATGTCCAAATGAAAAAACAACATTATTGTTAATTATAAAAAGGCATGGAAAAGTGGTTATTATAATACTGAAAGTACAGACAGAATTTTACAAAAATACATTCAGAACATAAAATGAACAGTTTTATTTGAGAAGATCACCACAAGGATGTGAATTCGAAGTTGTATGCCTTACTTGAAATTCACATAATACAGTGTTCTAGGACAACCATAACGTTTTAATTAAAAATTGTTCGCTGAAGGAATTAACGATTGCCGGTAATAAGATGAATATTTCAGAAAATATTTGGAAATTCAGTCCATACAGATCTCAGGTTGTTTCATGCATAAAACCACGAAATAAGTAACTTAATTATTTACTTTACTAGTAGTATTTTGTAATCAATACTAAAAAAAAATAAAAAAAGTTATTTGACTGTAAAACTAGGAACATAAATCCACTGCTGTACAAAGTAAGTCATGCAGTGTTATTTTAATAGAATTATACAAAGATGCATGTTTGGAAAGGTTACATACCACCTCCGCCACTTTTGCCGGATAACTGAAAAACACCATAAACAGTTGTCTTTTAATATTTTCTGTACAATAATTCTACCTTGCAGGTATTTAAATAAATCAACAAATCTAATATAATCGGTACATACACACATCTGACTGGTAATTATTAAGGAATTTCTAAATGTTTCCAATTATACACACTTTCAATGTCAAGACAAGGATATCAGTGAAACTGATGGATGCTCCCCAATGATGCTTTGTCGATATATGGGTTAATTGTGTGGAAAAAAGTGTGACCTTGAGAAAATCTATTATTAGCCTCGGTGTCCTTGACCTTGACCCCAGTGACCTCAAACCTCATGAAAAGGTAGAGGTCCATGCAAGGTACCTACATGCCAAATATGAAAGAGATCGGTAAAATATTGAAAGTGCTACGACAAACTGTAACAAAAGTGTGACGGAAAAAATCTATTATTAGCCTCGGTGACATTGACCTTGACCCCAGTGACCTCAAACCTCATGAAAAGGTAGAGGACCATGCAAGGTACCTACATTCCAAATATGTAAGAGATCGGTAAAATATTGAAGGCGTTATGAGAAACTGTAACAAAAGTGTGACGGAAGGACAAACTGGCAACTCTATGCTCCCCATATATATAAACATGTATAAATATATGGGGAGCATAAAAATAGGATCCATACTAAGTTGTTCTAAATAGAGTAAAATTTGTTAGCTAATTTCTCAACAGTTGCAGCACTTCTATGACCACAGCTGTAAATTTACCAGAACTTGCATGTCGGAAATAACAATAAGCTCAGGGAAACAAATATTCTACTGGCAAAGAATATTGAGAATATTGCCTACACAAAAATGAAAATATTACATGCGCTGAATTTGTTCCCGCTCAGAAGCAAAGTGAAAATGGCTACAAACAACCAGCATAAAACCAGAAAAGCCTAAGTTAAACTGGCAGTCTGTTCAGATTTTATGCTGTTTACTGCTCATCAATATCTTAGGGCTGGAAATGAAGCCTTAAAATTTGAATTTAGCAATAAAGGTCTTTCAATTTGATTTTCTAAAGGACTACAAACGGGTCAAAATGCTTATCTGAGTGGTAAAAGTTTAACAAACTGAGGTAATATACAGGACAAAACACATGGAACATACCACATTTCCGAAGTTTTTGATCGCAGAGGTGATCTTTGTCCTTGTACCCGAAGAGCTGGTCTCATTGGCTCCTTCAAACATCACCATGGAAACAGGAATAAGTCATAAGTCGATCAACATAATGATTTACGAAACAGCATAAAACATAAAACACAGTGCAATTTAAGCAACTCCTTTTTAAATGTAATTTTGCTTGAAATCCATGATCATACAAACTAAATATTTCTCACAAACGTAACTAAAAGACCCACATGCCTTTGTTAGATATTTTTAAGGGAAAATAATGTATGAAAAGTGTCTTGAACATCTACCCTCTATAGTGATGACATATTTAAAGTTAAAATTAAATGGCTGGAAAAATGTGGAAGTAGTTAGCCTCACACCTTGTTTTCACCTACTTATGTTCAAGTTATTTTATTTTTGCATTATTTATTTCAAAACATAGACAGATTGGATCTTTGTTCTGCATTGTATGTGAACTCAGCTCACCAATGCTTTTTCCATGACATTTTCTTAGCCTCATCACAGGAGAGAAGCCCATATTTTTTTAATATATATATGCTATAATAGAGACAAGGAGTTCAACTTTGTTTACCGTAAAACAACCGGTGTGTAGTTGATTCGTTAAAAATTGTTCCGAGTTACATGGTTTACAGTTAAGATGGTCTAGTTTTACGTTAAAACGAAGTTGAACTCCTTGTCTCTATTATAGCATATATAAACAAAAGAATTATATGGGCTTCCCTCCTGTGAGCCTCATTTGAAACATATATCACTATCATTTCATAACATTTTACACAAGAAAACAGGTATAATGGACTATTGTATAGCAATAATAAGTTTTCTATTGCTTCTTTAGCTTATGTTTACATTTGATCAATATAAGTTCATATTACAAACAATTTTCAACAGTTCGTATTTACCGTTCATCAAATTGAAGAAATGTTTGGTGCTGTATGCTGTGATTGAGTTCATATTGTTAGTAATAATTTAAGTGCTTTTATTAAATAAACCAAGTGCCCTGATTGTGTGAAATAGTTGACTGCCTATAATGGCACCTTTAATGGCAAGCTCTTTTTAACAAGCAAGTACATTTCACAACAATCTTTGATGAGGACTTAACAACAGTTTCCAAAAACGATTTTGAGCCTCACTGTGGGAAAATAGGATTCAATGCATTTGCGTAAAGTGGCGTCCCAGATTAGCCTTTGCAGTCTGCACAGGCTAATCAGGCACGACACTTTCTGCAGTTTTTTGGAATTTTCCGTTTGAAAGAAGTCTATTCTAAACAAAAATCTAGTCTAGGCGTAAAGTGTTGTCCCTGATTAGCCTGTGCAGACTGCATAAAGTCCCGTTTTCTCAGAGCGCGATGCATTAATTAACTATACAATTCATGTATACATGTATTTTAATTACAATATTTATATATATATTATATCACTCTATTGCAATTCAAAGTTCCTTTTAGAAATTTTGCTTTGTTCAACAACAACTAAAAAACAACTCTAAAATATTACTCCTTTAAAATACATTTACAATGCATTCTATTATTCATGAGTTTGGAAAAATGAAATATTATAGCAATAATGTCTCTTTAAAGATTAAAGACATTTGTCACAGACAAATATGATATTTATATATTTTAGCAAAACACACATTTTGCGCTAATAAGAGTGGTTTCCAGATTAATAATCCAAATGCTTGAAACTTATAATTAGCATAAGAACTTGCAGAATAAAGCAATCCAGTAGTTTAAAGTGATGCTTATCTTTAACAGTTTCCAAGTTTTGTATACAGTCAGTTATAAATCAATAAATTAACCAAGATATGAAAATAGCCTCATCAATATCATTAAATGTTCTTTTAATACAAAATAATGCCAAGGCTTATATTATTTACTATTAATAAAAGAACACATATATAAGTTGTAATCAACAAGAAGTCCAAAAGACCTAGGTCAGCTTTGGTGATGAATGTATAATAAATGTGTCTCCTGATATTGCTTTTAACCTGGAATCATTTTTAAACCCGGCTGAGATATGAATAGAATAAATGTTTAAAAAAAAATTCATTCTGATTGGGCAAAAAAAATTAATCCAAATTGTTCACAAGGTTTCACTATAGCTATAAAACGAACAGTACTGCCCCATCCACTTTTAGCCATGTTTTTCAAAGGACCGGAACCATTCTTGAACTCAGCCAAAATATAATAAGAACAAATATTCTGAGCAAGTTTCATGAAAGTTGGACACCAAATGTGTCTTCTAGTGTGTTGGCAAGGTTTCATTAAAGCCATATAAGTAAAACTGCCCTGTCCTTAAAGGCAATGTTTTTCATCGGACCAGAGCCATTTGCGAACTTAGTTCAGATATCATTATAATTAATGTTCTGACTAAGTTTCATGAAGATTGGACAAAGAATATGACTTCTAGAGTGTTCAAAAGGTTTTACTATAGCCATATTAGGAAAAATGCCCCTTCATCCTGGCGGCCATGTTTTTCAATGGACTGGAACATATTTTTTAAACTCAATCGGGATATCATAAGAACAAATATTCTGACCAAGTTTCATGATGATTGGACAACACATGTGACTTCTAGTGTTTACAACCTTTTTCTTTAATTTGATCTAGTGACCTAGTTTTTGACCTAATGTGACCCAGTTTCGAACTTGGCCAAGTATCATTGCAATAAATGTTCTCACCAAGTTTCATGAAGATTGGACAATAAATGTAGCCTCTAGAGTGTTCACAAGGTAAATGTTGACGACGGACAATTCACAGACGGACAAAAGAAAAGCACAAAATGCTATCATGACTATGTTGTGCTCAGGTGAGCTAAAAACTATAAGTATACATTGCAAGTAATTCACAAATAAGAAGTATACTGAACAAAAACAGCATTAAATAACGAAATTTTATTTTCACAAATGTCTTAACAGAGCTTCTGCAACATGTATATATAGAAGGAAAAGCTGTCTATGTGTTCTCTATAAACTATCTGAATGAAACTGTGTACAAGTATTTAGAGGCTTTATGTTAAATCTGCTTGTTTTCCGTTGTTTGTTGATATAAAAAAGGAATATTTACCAATATATTAATCATTTAATCTTACTTTAATTTACAACTATGAAAATCATGACAATGAAAATACTGTTTCTGTTTGAAATTTCATAATATTTATAAGAAACTTCAAAATGCACTAGCAAAAAAAAAATTTTTTTACAGGGTATTCAATGACACTTCATTCAACGAGAAAGTCAGAAACATTGTCTGTAATATACATTTAGTTTGATTGTACTTTTCTGTTTATGACAAATTAACACAAATAATAGCATCAAAATTAAAATGCATAAACAATATAACAAAATCAAGCAACACGATTTTTGTTGAAAAATGTTTTAAAAAACACACCGTTAATACAGTACTTTTTGTGAACATGCAGCTTTTAAAGAGAAAGCATGTGTCTTTAATTTTAAAGGTTTATTATTGCTAAAAAAATACTCCAGGTTTAAACACTTTTGATGTAAACTACACCATGTACCCAACCATACCGAACTTGTTTATAAATTTACAAGGAGTAAATAAATTGCTAGCTCCTGGTCTATCATATAACATATAAATTCAAACCAGCTGCTGCTGATGCAGTATTTCCATATAACAATAATACAGATGTTTTTACATAAAACAAAATATAAAGTAAATATTATAATAACAATAAGCAGTTCAATGTTGATTCATGTTGATTGACAAGTGGATTCCTGACAAAAAAAATCAAGCCATCCTTTGTTAGACCATGGCTTTGCTTTCTACACCGAAAAAAACATTAATAGGGCAGCTTCACCAAGGTTCGTACAAAAGTTGAAGCCTTAACAAGACGTTTAATTTCCTACTGGTTTTAAATAATTGTCACCAATATGTGAATGTTGATATCATAGAAAAAAAGCTTCAACCCCATTTTAACAAGCTTTGTTGATGTTTCTGATGACCTTACAAATAAAATGTAGGTAATACAAATTAGTCATGTACAGATCTCCTGAATAAAAACATGGTTCAGCTCTTATATCTTAGGTTTGCAAAAAATGAAAAAGTTAATGAATTCCAAACTCTTTACAGTGGTTAGCGAATGGATGACCTTTATTGATAGGAGCTTTATGATAGGAGCGAAGCGCCCAGTTGGGGCCAATTTCTAGGGAGTTTAAGCTGTAAGCCTGTAACATAATCACAACATGGCCATTTCCGAAGGCATCAATCAATACTATTGTACTTTAACAATGCATGCACAGTTGATTTTTAGTTGTTCGCTTGCGAACGACTAAAGTTACTAGACCACGAATTCCGATTCGAAGTGTCTTAACTTGCATTCACCAACGAACGAACCTGTAAGCATACGCGCAAAAAGGAGTTTGCGGCGCGATGAATGGTAAAATAGTCCACTATGTACTCCTAGTCAATTCATGCGCGCAGGTCATTCATAATCTTAGGCTATTAATAGATCAGAGAACATGATGAACATAGTTCAATGCGTGTGTATTTGATCCAGCTATGCTGGTTCCAGTCAAATCTCTGCGCGGAGGTTGTATTAATAGATGCTGATAAACAAGTATAGTGGGATGTTGTGTAACCTCATTCATAGCGCATGCTACTACAGCGGGGTTAAATTTGATATGCGTGGGAAACATTCTTTTGTTCTCAACAGGTAGCGGCGATCTTTTGTATTCACGGGTGCTAACAATGCAATAGTGAAAGGTTAAGTTTGTTTACATTCACAGTTCTCAATTAATAAAACGTTGAACATGAGTTCACCAATTACTACAGGTATACTATAGACAACAACAAAAATTCTATATAATCGCTAGACTTTGAAATAAAGTTTGCAATTTACATTTCTCACCAATTACTACAGGTATATTATAGACAACAACAAAAATGCTTTATAATCGCTAAAACCGAAAATATAAAAAACAACTAAATNGATTACGTTTTTCTTTTTGCGACATTTAGTTTTGCTGGTAAAAAAAAATTGTTCTTAAGTTTGCATTCAATTAGAACTGCGATAACAAGCATCTCATTTCATATCGACTATATTCTACATAACTCTACCATATACATTTCGCCAAACTTTGAGCGATTTCAGTATCCCTAATAACGAAGTTTTTGGCACAACGACATTATATATCCATCTTAAGTGCATACGCGAATAACCACTGCTTCTAAAATTATATAAGAAACGTTTCATTTATCATAACACATGGTTAAATATATAAGACATTATTTTATATTGACTTCGGCTTAATGACTGCGAGCAGAGTTGTACAGGAATGTTTTATGAAAGTAGAAAACTTCCTACCGGAAGATGCGCACCGACCGTAAAAAAGAACCCCAAAAGAAAAAAAAATATATACAATTATGCACGCATATTTTACTTCAGAAACACAGTGACCTATTCTGTTTCAAGCTTTCTAAGCGCCCGTATTGCAGCGCTTAGAAAGCTTTTAATCGGTTGCGGTCTCCATTAATGGTTGATTGTATTATCAATTTATTTGCTAAACAAGATTGAAATCCAGTTCAAATACATATACAAAATTATTTTGCTTAGATTCTTCTCATGAGATCTCGAAGTTATTGGTTCTTATTCTTTTTTATTAATTAAGGATCTTTCCCGCTGTTTTTCCATTCAGAAGAATGATGCGGTGATGTCGATGACCGAAGTTTGTATTTGATGAGAATTGATTACAAGGTGACATCACTACATGGACTGGGGAGGTTATCAGTGATACAAACACAAATACACAGTTATGTCCCAATCGGTTTCCTACAGACAGTCTAGAATTCATCTAACATGTTATCATATTATATCATATTACATTAACTGAACAATAGTCATCGTTAATTAAGAGATTCGTTGGATTTAGTACATGTTGTATTGTTTGTCATATATACGGTCAACAAAATACGCTACATACGTAAATGTCAACGAAAATAATAAAATGGCGCACATTTTTCAAACACATATATTATCATTTTAACCAGTTCTGACATAGACTTAGAATATGAGTTATTTTGAGAAAATAATTATTTTATATCAATAAAACACATATGTGTCTATTTCATATCATATGCATGTTCCTGCATATTCCTGACCAATTGATAACATGATAGATAACGGTTAATTTCGCTTTTGTTTTAATTAATGATTATTGACTTAAACAGTATATATATAATTGTGTTAATCTTTTAATTTTACTTCCACGTCCAAATGAATCTATTGCAATAATATGTAAGCAATGTTTTACAAACGTTTTGTATTTCTTTATGATAACATATTCTAACATTTAAATAAAAAAATATTTGACATGAAGCTTATACAACGGGGTAAAACATCGAAATTGTACACCTTCTAACGAGATAAATTACCTGGAGGTTTGCGCTTTGATTCACACATTGATGGATGTTATTCAATTAATGCATATATTCAATCAAAACATACCGTATGACGAACGCATTATTCAGATATTAAAATATCCAAAGATTATGTACATATAAATACATTTCGATAAACGTATATGACAACATTTTGCTATTGTCAAGAACATTATGTAAGAAAATATAGGAGTACGTTTGTCCGTTTTGCACTTAGTTTATTATAAAGGAAGTGAGTGTCTATTTACGATATAAACGACACAATAATCCCACATGTCGCAAATGCTTTGAATAGAATTACTTGATGGCTTTGAATTTCCAGGAAGAACGATCAACTTTCTCTAAAATATTCTAAAATCGATCTCTTGCATTTACCAGTATAAACTTCTTCCAATTAAGTATATATGGGTGCATTGTTCTTTCCCTGTTTATTGGCAAACAATAGTTTTTTTATTGCACAAACGGCCATGTTGGCATTTTACAACATTAGTTCTACAAAGTTTTCTTCCATTAAAATCTGAACAAAATGTGCAATTATGTTATAATCTTATAAAATTAATCCACTACTTTGTATCCACTTAATTTCATTTATAGCGTACATACATATTCCGACGCAAGAATATTTTCTTAACAGTTTTGACATATTATATAATTTGTATACTCACATGATTCATTCGATTTTTTTATAAATATAGGGTATAGTTGATTTCAAAATGTATACAGTCATAATTAAAACATTGAGCATAGTGATTTACGGAATAGTGTTTTCTGGTGCAATGTAATAAATAACAACTTGTTAGACATAAGACGCGCGTCTAATTAGGATTAATGCCCATATCAAAGGTCTACGTAATTTCAGCTTCAACTTACACAACTTCAGCGTGGTAAAGCATAATTTGCCTTTCTGGAAGATACACACCAAAGCAGTGATTGTACGACTTGTTATTAGATTAAATTGAACGAAACTCCTGCAAATGAAAGACGAGATTAGTTTTTTGCTTTTCTTTTTGTTTCATTTAATTGTACTTCGGAAAGTTACGATTCTATTGGTTTAAACATATTTATTTCAAACAATACACTTTGTTTTACAAAGAATTACATACAACATGTATACAGTTAACATGTTTGAATAGGATTTAAACGAAAGACAATGTCTTATATAAATCTTCTCTCTATACAAATACAATGACATGTTGTCAGACGAACATAAATGTGTTTTTTTATGATTACACAATAATAACATTAAGGAAAAAAGAGAAACCCCGAATATAGAGTTTTATTTGTGAAAAACAGGTTATAGGTTGACATTTTAAATGTGAAAGAGAGAGAGAGACTGGCAGAGTTCTGGGTAGAAAATAGAAGAAGGTTTGAAATACATGATTAGGGTAAAAGAAGAAAAAGGGTTGAGAGTCGTTCTGTTACATATTTACGAATCAAATCGCATACTATTAGTAATAAATTTGTTAACTGCATCATCTATTTTAGTATTTGTTAGGAAGTCACGGTGGTGGGTGACTTGGTTTATTTATTTTGCGACAAATAAACATTGATTCTTATTATGAGGGAATAAAGCATACCAACCATTTATCAGCCCAGCTGGAAATTGTATCAATGTCTGATTGCAATACGGCTGCAGTAACGTTAGGTGGATTAACGACCACGAAAAGACTGGTTTCATCAGCAAACAAATGTAAGTGTGCATTTATGTCAGCAATATTGTCATTTATATGCACTGGAAACATAAGTCCTAAAAAAGAGCCTTGATGGACTCCTGCGAGAATTTCAATAGGGTTGAATGTGAATCCGGTAATATAACTGTCTGTTTACGATCAGCAAGATAATTAGACAAAAACTATAAAATATTTCTTCGAATGACTGCTTGATGTAATTTGCATAATACACCTTTATGCCATACTTTATCAAAGGCTTTACTTATATCGAAGAATACAACTCTGACCTCAAAATGTATAATGCATATATGTAAGCTGAAAAACAGGCAATTAACCAGATTGAGTGGGCGCAAAAAATGAATTCGCACGCAAAATAAAATGTTTTTGTGTAATATCCTCTCAAAGTCTTCTCAGTAGTATTTACCAGTGATATTGGTCGATAATTAGACGCTAGGGATGGATAACCTTTATAAAAATTGGGACCACATTAGCAATTTTCCAACAAGAAGGCATTTTGCAAGTATTTAGACAAGAGTTAAACAAATCGCACATAGGGTAGCTTAATTGATGCATTTCCTCTTTGAAGATTCGATTATCTATTCCATCGGGACTGGAAGCTTTTCCTACCTTAAGTCATTTAATTGAGTCATTAGCCTTTTCCTGTGTTATATGTCTATACTGTATACTGTTAACGTTTACATAATGCATAGGTGGAAGATCGTGGTTGATTTCATCAAGTGAACTCTGGCTTGCAAAGTACTTGTTGAGCATATTAGCTTAACTTGTGTCAAACAATTATTTTGCTCTGGTTAACACCCGAGTAGTAAAAGTGTTATTTAATTGAAACGTTTACTCGTTAATTGCAGTTTGACTTGAATTGTGGTGCTGCGATGAAAGTTTTTATTAACACTTAAATATTGTCACAAAAGTGTGAGGTTTGTGCTCTATAAAACCTATTCAACCCCTCAATGATATGCGATTTGCATTTAACATACCGAGGCGGTGATCCAGTATTATTCATTAATTTTGTATTAGCGTTAGTCAGGTGTTTTGTCGTGTTTCTAATTGTATGGCAATAGGTCACAATCCTTAAATAAACGAGCTCAGATTGATGATAAGAATTATATTATGTCGAGAATATTTAAAGATATGATCAACGCGGTGACCCAAACTTAATCATTGATTGTATTGATTTTCAACATACATCGCAATTACAACATAATTGTACATTTGAGAAAATATAAAGGATTTCGCGTGTTATATATTTATACTTGAGTTTCGCATACATTGACTATTAATGTGCATACAAGTTATTTTGGTATATACTAACACGAACATCGCTCGCTATGTGCTTTTATATTGTGCTTATGCTTCATTTGTTAACAGAAAATAAAATTACAGCAATTTTGTAAAAATTGAGAAAAAGAGGGGAGATGATAGGTTATAAAAAATAAGGGTGATGGATTTTTTTTTTTTACATTTTGCTAAATTAAGTGACGCTAGAATAATAAAATTAATTGTTTCTAAAGTGTGCATTTCTATTACATTTGCGATTACAAGCATCTCATTTGCTTATGTCCTACATGACGTTACTTTATTCATTACGCCAGACTTTGAGTTACACTAATAGCAAAGTTTTAGGCATTATAATTCCATCTTAAGTGCAGACTCGAATAACCAATACTTTAAGAAATATACAGGAAAATTATTGTTTTATTATAAAACATGAATACATATATTATACGTTATTTTGTGTTGAAAACGGGTAAATGGCTTTGAACAGNATCGTCTTTGAGAAAATTAATTATTGAAAGAATTACTGTTACGTTTACTAATTAAACAAATGCAAATCGCGTATTAATTAGCGGACGTATACGATTTTACATTGCTATGTGCACCTGTCGCTTACATCATTTTAACAAGATGGGGGACTAAACAGAAAATAAATTGTGACTCTGCAAAAATGGCAAATAACAATCGAACTAACGATTGAGATCATACATTTAGAAAGGAATTGATGAAATGCCTGTGATAATCGACGATGCATAACATGTTTTAGATGCCAACAACATATTTATGAGTAATCTTATCAGTGGATCAGTGGATGTATGCCACGTAAACGAGTGTTTGTAAATTGTTAGTGTTCAGTTTACTCGCAAAGTTAAAACATCTGACAAGATTATAGTGGAAAAATGGGATAATACAAACATGGTTTCATTTATATGTTAGTGAATCTGTGTAAAATCAGATTCATATGCATATATTGCTTTATTATGTTTGTCTTGCTGTACAGTTTACTGAAACAGCATGGAACTTAAATGGACAGTGCAAGGTAAAATTAATATATTAATATTAATAAAAGTAAGTTAAATGCATCAATTACCATTAAATATGCTTGTTTTTATATTTATATTTTTCCCACAACTGCCTCTGATGTGATTACATGTTTCTCCCAAAACCAGGTATTCACGGAACGTTTTTGCCCTTTTTTGCCTCAACTGCGCGTTAAAATGCCCTTTTTGAAAGTAATGCGCCATGCATGCAGCCCCTTTGCCCTCCTGGGAAAAACACTACCAAGATATCATTGGGACAAATGTTCTAACTAAGTCTAATGAA
The DNA here is from genome assembly GCA_007657795.1 of Dreissena rostriformis. Classification (NCBI taxonomy): domain Eukaryota; kingdom Metazoa; phylum Mollusca; class Bivalvia; order Myida; family Dreissenidae; genus Dreissena; species Dreissena rostriformis. The sequence goes on from VMBQ01004992.1 coordinate 48,168, forward strand.
GATTGAGAAATAAATGTGGCCTCTAGAGTGTTAACAGAAAAATTTGAGGACACACGACGCATGACAGACAAAAGGTGTTTACAAAAGCTCACTGTGAGCACATTGCGCTCAGGTGAGCTAAAAACGTTGATTCTTACAGAGACGTTGTATATTCGTGCTGAGTCTGATATATTACAAAACATTAGGTCAGTAACATATTTTTCTGTTTATCATACCTCTTTGGCCCCATTAAAAAAAAATATATATATATAATTACTACAATAATTGTCCTTTTTTGACAGAATTTAACATTTTGTATAACATTTGCCATGTCAATAATGATGTCATGAGCACTTGTGCTTAATATTTTTGGTTTAAGATGTTTTTGTTGCTTTTCTCTTATAAAATGTACTACATCTTGATATCAAATGTTTGTCTTGTTTAATCTGATTTCTTTTGAAAATGTAGACTTTACTGTTGGTTCAGAGGAATATGTCATTCCTCCAAACATTGACTGATATAAACACCTACTTATCTGATAAATGCACCTGAGTCAGTGTTTTTTTTCCACCAATTTGGGAATGGGGCCGGGTCCCTTTGGATTGGGAAAAATTGCGGCGTTTTGACTCGAATTGGGAAATTAGTGTTGTTGCTGTTTAACTAACAAATGCTTCAATTGACAATAAGTGTTTTCAATATTATATTTATTCAAATTCAACTGATAGAGCTGGATGGGAGATGAACTAAATGTAAAATTCTAAAAAAAAAAAAAAAAAAAAAATATGANCCGGCCCCGAATTTGAACGAAAAAAAACACTGTGAGTATCAGGCTGATATCAGCGTAAAGGTATAATAAATGTAACTCATATATGACAAGAGCAATTTAGCTGAAAACAAAACCATATCTTACTTTTATGCCAACTTTAACATCCCTAAGGTTTTACAGAGATTGCATGAGAACTTTTCAAAGTTATTGTCTGCACAACCCCAGAACCAGTGCCAACAAGATGTGTTTGTGAAACACTATGTCCCCCATTGCAATTTTGACTCATATATTTGACCTTTGACCTTGAAGGATGGCCTTGANACGAAAAAAAACACTGTGAGTATCAGGCTGATATCAGCTTAAAGGTATAATAAATGTAACTCATATATGACAAGAACAATTTAGCTGAAAACAAAACCTTATCTTACTATTATGCCAACTTTAACATCCCTAAACTTTTACAGAGATTGCATGAGAACTTTTCAAAGTTATTGTCTGCACAACCCCAGAACCAGTGCCAAAAATAACCCATATGTGTTGTATCAAAAGTTTATTTGTTAACCTTTATACTGAAATAATGAACCTTTAAACACAGCTTAAAATAGTTTATTTGTAATACTATATATATTATGTTAATCTACTTTTTGTTCAATGCATAAACAGGTAAAATGGTGATGATCATCATAGTGACTATGAAACAGTTTACAGTTGCTCAATATAAAACAAACTTTATTTTTTATTACTTTTGCTTTGTATATTTATGCAAAATTGTTGCTTTAAAAAAACAAAACATATTAAGACAACTTTAAATGTTTCTAAGTTTTGTTACTCATTATTTCAATTTTTGAGAAGTGTGAAACAATTCTACAGTGTAGTAGACCACAGCAACTTGCAGATTTTCGTATGTTATGCTACAAGCTGCCACCACAAAATGTCCATACCTTAAAGGTCTGAGATTTTTGCAAGAAAATGTGGCGATTTCCACTCCTAAAAACGTTTGGAACTGTAAACATGCATAGAAACTATAAAATAGTTTGTAGATATGAATATTATTGTTTTAAGCATTGCCCCTTTTTGAAACATATAAACATGACAGAAACTATGAGGTTTGGAAGGTACTTAAAGATTTTTATGACAAAATAACTTGTCTAGATCAGGGTTTCCCAAAGAAAATTGAGGGATGTCCGGTCCATTTGTGGTGGGCTTTGGAGTGGTGTCCCTTGCCAATGGTATTTGACAATCTTACGTTTGAAGACCTTTACGGTCTAATCTGGAGTACACTTAACAGTGTTTGTACACTATTTGTTTGACGCTTCAACGAAATATATGATAAATGCATTAATTTAACATCATTTACTGGTCTCTAAATAAATAACAAGCAAGTTTTGCTAAAATACAAAGCTAAAAAAAATAAGTATTCAAATGTTAAAAGTGATGTCATAATACAATTGGGAAAGATCATGAGTGAAATAGCAGGGTACTGCACCCAGCTCCTTTTTGGTTCTCCATCCTGCCCTTCTTGAATTTTCAACACAAAAATTGTGACAATCTATAGCTAGCCATAATGGCCCTGGAGAGACTGTGTGGCCAATCCTGTATATATTGATCTTCCGATATCCACTAGATTTTTGTGAAGTGTTATTTTCATAACTAGGGCTAATATATTCATGCACTGCTGCTCTTAACTAGTTTGTATGTGACACCTTGTAACTAAGATAACTAAGATCTTAAAGGTAAATTCACACCCTTACCTTACCCCCACATCCCTCTTCCATGTATAATCCATGTTTAATTCAACAAGGGATGTGTTTGTCAGAAACACAATGCCCCCTTTTGAGCGCTTTTGACCCATATATTTTACCTTTGACCTTGAAGGATGACCATGACCTTTCACCACTCAAAATGTGCAGCTCCATGAGATACACATGCATGCCAAATATCAATTTGCTATCTTCAATATTGCAAAAGTTATGACCAAGGTTAAAGTTTGTGACAGACAGACAGACAGAGTCACAGACAGACTGACAGACAGGCCAAAAACAATATACCCCCTCTTCTTCGAAGAAGGGGGCATAAAAACAACATCTAAATCTAAATGACTAATGCCAAAATATAAATTAATTAAACAACAGCACTTAAAAGTAATGGTTGACTTTGCCACCATGATAATTAAACATCTACATTTTAATGACTTAAATTGCAGCATAAATTTTATTCCATCAACTAGAAACACAACGAAAACAATTTCATGTGTTATATATGACCACTGAATATTAAATAGAAACACTAATGGGGAATACCTGATTTGTCGTTCAGTGAAACATTGTCTTCTTCATAGCCTCTGGAGGGAATTGGGGGTGGTCCATCCTTAAAAGAGAATTCAAGGGAGCTAATTTCAAGTATTTACAAACATACTGCATATTGGTAGCAAAAAAGCACTGAAAAATCTAGCTAAATTTAATGAACAATAAATTTCAACCAAAAAGTGACTTTTCAATACTCATCAATAAGACATTTTTGGACATTATTTCCCAAGATGATTTATTTATGAATATAATTAATCCAAGTAGTAAATCAATGTGCACTGTGGATTAGGCGAGCATGAATGTTTACCTTTTTAGATTCATAATCAACTGATTCATATACAGCGTCTTTTACGGGTGGTTTCTTCTTCTCTGGTTTTTCAACTGAAGCATATAAACCTGTAGCTTGTTCCTGGTATGCGTATGAATAATCCTTTCCAGCTTGAGTTGTCCCCCTTTCATGGTCACCTGCCAAAGAATACGGTCTTGATGGATTGATTCCATTACCATTTGATTTAGAATTCCACACTGGTGAAGAACTATCATTTGCAATGTCAGAATACGAACTCATTTTCACTGGCATAGCAGAGCTATAGTTGGATATGGAGGAATATGCATTGGTATTTGGCTCATCGGCCATCGAGTAGACACCTTGCGACTGCTGGGACAAGGTATCTGGCGAAACACTTGCTTGAGGCATGTCTTTAAAAGGATTGGTTGAGCTCAGTGGTAACGTCTTAGCTTTGGAAAAATCCCTTGATTGGTTGGAAGTGGTTAGGGGCTCAGACAGACTTGGGGTAACGGGTGGTTTTTTAGATGCCGAGCCGATTGTAATTTGCGTAACAAATTTATTGCCTACAGATTTCTGGGTGACTAGTTCAGGATGCTTTTTGGCCAGGTTGGACTGGTTTGTGTCACCAATACTATTGTTAACAGTACCTGTGTGTGAATTACTGTAACTGTTTCGTAAACTTGTGTCATTTTTGTGATGAACCTCAGTTGGGCCTCCTGCTAAAGACGTTGAAGGCTTTGGTGGGGATCCACTCTCACTGTTGCTCTGTGGTTGTTCAAATTTTTGCTTCATGTTCATAAGATTTTGTTTCCCAGCTTCAGTAGGCAGATAAGTAAGGCGTTTTTCTTCTGCATCACTCTTCTCCAATGACCCAGAGTAGCGCATTTCAACTTTTTTGGGCGGCTGAGAGGTATCTGGAATGTTTGAAATACCTTCCACCTTGAAAGAACGCTGCTTTTCTCTGCTAAAAGGTACTTTTTCTGTCTCCGGTGGAAAAACAATGGTTTTGTTTGTTGTTGGACTAATAAGGTCACCCGATGGTTTCATCGGCAGTGGAGGTTTCACCAAGGCAGTAACGGCAGGTTTTGACTCAGGTTTATTTTCAGTCCATACAGGGGTGGGGATCAGCATAGGGGGCACATGTGGTGCTGTCTCCATTGGAGGCCCATCGTGGGGGGAAAGTGTGATCTTCTTCAGTGTGTTTTCTATATCTTGAGTTAGCACGGAGTTTTTACGGCTCTGGCCAGTTGAAGAACTAACACTTAATGTGTCACCTGTCTTATCTGGAAATAAATTAATACAAATGAAGTACATGTTTACTAACATATCTATGATTCAAGGTATAAATATGTGAACTCCTCATTTTTATTTGAAAAAAATCCACTATATTAATTTATTTTTTTTATACTTTGATAATTTTTTATTGTAATAAAGCTTATATTTTAAGGGGGCATTTTAAGTTCAATTTAAGTACACTTTTTGGAAGGGTATACTTTTCACCCAGGGGGGGGAGACTTGAAACAAAAGCTGCCATTGGTAATTACCTTTCTCCTCGTCCTGAAATAGAAAGAAAGAATATATTCTATTAAATGCAAAAAAATTGAGCTGCGCTCTGGGACTGTGCAGTCCGCACAGGCTAATCAGGTACAACACTTTATACCTCTGGGACTGTGCAGTCCTCACAGGCTAATCAGGTACAACACTTTATACCTCTGGGGCTGTGCAGTCCGCACAGGCTAATCAGGTACAACACTTAATACCTCTGGGACTGTGCAGTCCGCACAGGCTAATCAGGTACAACACTTTATACCTAGACTTGATGACTGTGCAGTCCGCACAGGCTAATCGGGTACAACACTTTATACCAAGACTTGATTTTTGTTTAAAAGATACTTCCTTTAAACACCGCTTTATCAGGAATGGTCATTGGCAAGTAACTTAGGAATGTTAGGGGATGAAAAATATCTTGTACATCAACACTATGTTGATGACGTATTTAAAGTTTCAATTTAACCGCTTGAGAATTGTGGAAGTAGTTCGCTCCAAAAACATAAGCTGACTGACAAACAGATGTCCTGACAAAAGGATTAGATTGACTCCATCATATCTCCTTTCTGTGGGGCTATATTGAGTATTTTCTAACAAAAATCATCCTATCAATAAAAAGCCATGCGCTACACAGCCTATTCACCTGCGGGAAGTTGAAGTTGACGTATGTATGTTCCTCCATGATCTCCAGGTGTTTCTGGAACAGTGTCTGTATGAGCACATGGGCCATCATGTACTGCTCCTGAAAGCAGGGAACCAATCAGCTGATCTGACATCAGTGCTCTTGATAAACAACGAGTTGAAGAGTACTATCACTCCCTGATTTAAACAATCAAGGGTTTCTGCAAAGCTATGAATGCCATTATCAACAAAATACTCATTCAATATTTGTAATTCCTTACTCAATAGCCCAGTGTTGATGATAATAAACTTACGGATAGGTTTGTAGGTAAGTCTTCCGGTCCAATGATCGTTACACATGTGATCAATCTTATATCTGATTTCAGCTGATATCTTGAGTCATTGGAACTGACTGCCTAATTAAGGACCTACTTGTCTAATTATCACAGGATATTTCAGTGGTAAATAATAACATGGTGAATAACATGTATCATAATGAATCGATAGTCAATTACCTCCCTGAATACTCACTAAAACCAGATAGGTCCCTTTGGTTGGTTTACTCAGTTTTAATTGTTAATCCATATGTGCTACATGGTGCACATTTATCTCATATATCTCTCAAATTTATGCATGTATTCAATTGTTTTAATGGATACAAGTACATGCTTTTCAAAGTTATCATTATTAAAATATGCTATTGCTACCTGCTTAAGTTAACATAAACATGACACAATAAACAATTATTTCCTACACTATCACTTTGGAAAACAACAATAAAAACAGACGAATCCAAATAGATGGACCTTTGCACAATTTGGTCAACCTTGGACTTTTATCTGTATAGGGATGTAATTGAAAGCCACTTTGAGGTCCCTAATTTACTTTAGATTTAAGACAAATAACCTTAGACAAATGGAAAGCATAGCACACTAATGTCTTAAAGAGATTGGAAACATAACGTCATACAGAATATATCAGACATCACGACCACCGAGTCTGTAAGTAATCAATGCTTATCAGGCATTAACGACCGAATCTGTTGATTAACGTAACTTAAGGCCACGATTATGCCCACTCTATAATTAGTAGTGTTTACAATTTACACCTTCATTTCATTATAAAATTCTAATAAGCATGATAGAAAAATAAGTGTTTCACATTTTATCAGTATTTTCTTTTTTAATTATGCATAAAGATAATGAATGTGTTGTAACATTTGCTAAACAAACTTTACAATTTTTAAGGTGACAAAACAGATTTAGCATGATTTCAGGTTTACTGAATTGTTAATTATGAACTTTAATCTATATTAGATTTGATACATTTAATAGTGTTATCTAAAATCAAATGCCATACCGGTGTTTGGATCATATATGGTCGCTGCTCTCTCATGTTTTTGACAATCTGGTTTAAATCAAACTTTTCGTCCATGTTCTGAAAGAAAAGATTTGTAATAAATATGCATCATTATTTCCTTTTAAGTAACCACATACCAATGTACATGATTTGAGTTTAAAGCATTCTCTAGCTTTCATCAAGAAACAAATTTCTTGATTTAAGCTCATGTGACCTTGACCTTTGAATTGCTGATCTCAAAATCTATATGCTTCTACTTTTCCACCCTATGCAACAACTATACCAAGGGCCCTTAGACGCTCACCTGAGACCCAACGGATCTAGACTATTCTGAGAAGGTGGTTTTCAAAATAATGAAAGTACTTTAAGCAAAATAGATATTTAATTTCTAGGCACAATTTTATTTTTAAACTCGGCTTAGATATCATTGAAACAAATGTTCTGACGGAGGTTCATGAAGATTTGACAAAAAAAATGACTTTTTGAGTATTAACATGTTTTTTTTTTATCTGACCTACTGACCTAGTTTTTGAGCTCACATGACCAAGTTTCAAACTTAGCCGAGATTTCATTGGAACAAATGTTCTAACCAAGTTTCAAGAAGATTGGCCAATAAATGTGGCTATTATAGCATCAACAAGTTTTCACTATAGCCATAGAAGGAAAACTGCTCCGCATCCTGGCGGCCATGCTTTTCAAATGCAACCATTGTCAAACTGGGCCCAGATATCATTTGAACAAATGTTCAGACCATATTTCATGAAGACTCTGGCCCGTTACAAATACATGTACAAACAAAATGAACTTTCACTGAGGAAATATTGACAAAAATATTTTTTACATTTAATACATGTAAAGCTACAATACCCCTGATTGTAGAACATCCCAGGCATAGTCTATCGTGCATATCATGCCTGTTCTACCACAACCAGCACTGCAACGATAAACATCATTTCAAACATCAACTTTAACAAAAACTTCTGTTATAATAAACTTTAATATCAAAGATAACTTGTTTGAAAACATACTTAAAAGTAATAAATTAACCAAAATTGCTCCTTTTCTTGATTTTCATATTTTATAACATTCAATGTGAGCTTTTACGTATTATAATTTTTTATTATGGAGTTACACATATTTTTGTGTCTTGTAAGAATTATTTATGAAAATTATTTTGTAATAATGGATTTCTCTCAGGCTTTAAGGGGTGTTGCTGCAGTGTTGCTGATTTTTTTCCATAAAATATATTTTGATCAAACTTTATATTTAAGTAATACATACCAATACTATATGAAAAATGAAATAAAAACATAGGGTCAGCGACCTTCTTTTGATTTTATTGACCATTATATAACATGTATTTTTTCATTAAAACTGAAAAATCTCGAATATCGTAGAAATAATTAATAACCTATGAAATTGACAACATNCGTTTGATTTAGAATTCCACACTGGTGAAGAACTATCGTTTGCAATGTTAGAATACGGACTCATTTTCACTGGCATAGCAGAGCTATAGTTGGATATGGATGAATATGCATTGGTATTGGGCTCATCGGCCATCGAGTAGACACCTTGCGACTGCTGGGACAAGGTATCTGGCGAAACACTTGCTTGAGGCATGTCTTTTAAAGGATTGGTTGAGCTCAGTGGTAATGTCTTAGCTTTGGAAAAATCCCTTGATTGGTTGGAAGTGGGTAGAGGCTCAGACAGAGACGGGGAAACGGGTGGTTTTTTAGATGCCGAGCCAATTTGAATGTGCGTAACAAATTTATTGCCTACAGATTTCTGGGTGACTAGGTCAGGACACTTTTTGGCAAGGTCGGACTGGTTTGTGTCACCAATACTATTTTTAACAGTACCTGTGTGTGTATTACTGTAACTGTTTCGTAAACTTGTGTCATTTTTGTGATGAACCTCAGTTGGGCCTCCTGCTAAAGACGTTGAAGGTTTTGGTGGGGATCCACTCTCACTGTTGCTCTGTGGTTGTTCAAATTTTTGCTTCACGTTCATAAGATTTTGTTTCCCAGCTTCAGTAGGCGGATAAGTAAGGCGTTTTTCTTCTGCATCACTTTTCTCCGATGACCCCGAGTAGCGCATTTCAACTTTTTTGGGCGGCTGAGAGGTATCTGGAATGTTTGAAATACCTTCCACCTTGAAAGAATGCTGCTTTTTTCTGCTAAAAGGTACTTTTTCTGGCTCCTGTGGAAAAACAATGGTTTTGTTTGTTGTTGGACTAATAAGGTCACCCGATGGTTTCGTCGGCAATGGAGGTTTCACCAAGGCAGCAACGGCAGGTTTTGACTCAGGTTTATTTTCAGACCATACAGGGGTGGGGATCAGCATAGCGGGCACATGTGGTGCTGTCTCCATTGGAGGCCCATCGTGGGGGGAAAGTGTGATCCGTTTCAGTGTGTTTTCTATATCTTGTGTTAGCACGGAGTTTTTACGGCTCTGACCAGTTGAAGAACTAACACTTAATGTGTCACCTGCAATAGCTGGAAATAAATTAAAACAAATTAAGTGTCTTGTACAAGTTCACTCCATTATTCAAGGTATAAATATGTGAACTCCAAATTTATATTTAAAAAAATGCCACTATATTAATCTTTTTTTATTGTTAGAAAGCTTATATTTTTAGGGGGCATTTTAAGTTCAATTAAAGTACAATATTTGGAGGGGGGGGGGGGAAAGACTTGAAAGAAAAGCTGGCATTGGTAATAACCTTCCTCCTCGTCCTGAAATAGAAAGAAAGAATATATTCTATTTTATGCAAAATAATTGAGGCACACTCTGGGAAAACGGGACTTAATGCATGTGCGTAAAATGTTGTCCCAGCTTAGCCCGTTCAGTCTGCACAGGTTTATCAGGGACGATACTTGCCGCCTAGGCTTAAGAAAATACTTCCTTTAAATGGAAAATTCCATAAAAGCAGAAAGTTTCGTCCCTGATTAGCCTGTGCAGATTGCACAGGCTAATCTGGGATGACACTTTAAGCACATGCATTTAGCCCAGTTTTCCCAGTAAAAGTTAGATTATAATAATAATACAGAGGAATCAGTGAGATCAAGTTAATGTATTTTACTTCATTCAGTAAATGAAACTAGAGCTTTGTCACAGACGTGACGAATACCCCCACATGCCGCATTGACACAGAATATTTTGCATGTTGTCTTCACAAAAAACAGCGGACACAATGCTCAATGTTTAAAACGCACTAAGTGACCTGTGACCTAGTTTTTGACCCAGCATGGCCCATGTTCGAACTTGGCCTACACATCATGAAGATACAACTTCTGACCAAGTTTGGTGAAGATCGGATGAAAACTACTTGAATTAGAGAGCGGACACCATGCTGAATGTGTAAAACGTACTAAGTGACCCTGTGACCTAGTTTTTGATCTGGCATGGCCCATGTTTGAACTTGGCCTTAAGATCATCTAGATAAAATTTCTGACCAAGTGGGGTGAAGATCGGATGAAAAATACTTAAATTAGAGAGCGGACACCACGCTGAATGTTAAAAAAAGCACTAAGTGACCAAGTGACCTAATTTTTGGCCCGGCATGGCCCATGTTCAAACTTGGTTTATAGATCATCTAGATAAAACTTCTGAGCAAGTTTGGTGAAGATTGGATGAAAACTACTTGAATTAGAGAGCGGACAACATGCTGAATGTTTAAAATGCACTAAGTGACTCTGTGACCTAGTTTTTGACCCGGCATGACCCATATTAAAACTTGACCTAGACATCATCTAGATACAACTTCTGAGCAAGTTTGGTGAAGATTGGATAAAAACTACTTGAATTAGAGAGCGGACACCATGCTGAATGTTAAAAACGCACTAAGTGACCCCGTGACCTAGTTTTTGACCCGGCATGACCCATATTTAAACTTGGCCTAGATATCAACTAGATGCAACTGCTGACCAAGTTTGGTGAAGATCGGATGAATACAATTTGAATTAGAGTCCGGACAAAGTGGCGCCTTTGAAAATGCACTTATTGACCCTATGACCTAGTTTTTGACCCGGCATGACCCATATTCGAACTTGACCTAAACATTATCTAGATACAACTTTTGACCAGATGAAAACAACTTTAATTAAAGAGCGGACACTTAATACAGACCAACAGACCAACAGACTGACAGACAGACAAGTTCACTCCTATATACCCCCCTAAACTTCGTTTGTGGGGGTATAAAGACCTTCAACCATGCTGAACTAACAACATTGAAATGAAAATGGTTTTGATTGTTATATCGCATTCTCTGTCATGGCCACAGAAATTAGATATGATCATATAATTAAAATACAATATAACGCCAAAAAAGCAAATCATCCTTTTTTTTGGTGAAATTGGTAAAATTCAATGTACCAGACTTTATTAAACATTGGAACAGTCATCTGCAGACTATGGCTGAATTATTTGACAAACTTCACTTGCAAAAACATTTGTATTATGTCAATCATATTTATAAGTGTTTGAGCCTCTCAAGCCAAGGTTTTAAGTCTCATCACATACCCACTTACAATAGGGGTAAGTTAATAATACACTGGTAAAACATGATTTAAGAAGAACAGTTGATATTCCATACAAACTCTAAGCCTTTTATTGTGACCAGCAGTGCATACAAATATGGATAAATATCGAATTAAACAGTACTTGACGCTGGATCTCTGTCACGAATGATACCAATACCCTACAACACTTTATCAGCAATGGTCATGGGCAAGTAACTTAGAATGTTAGGGGATGAAAAATATCTTGAACATCAACATGACATATTTGAAGTTTCAACTTAAGCACTTGAGAAATGTAGAAGTAGTTCGCTCCAAAAACGTAAGCTGACTGACCAACAGACGTCCCAACAAAAGGATAGAGTGACTCCATTTTACCTCCTTTTTGTGGGGGTATATTGAGTATTTTCTCCAAAAATTCATCTTATCAATAAAAAGCCATGTGCTACACAGCCTATTCACCTGTGGGAAGTTGAAGTTGCCGTATGTATGTTCCTCCATGATCTCCAGGTGTTTCTGGAACAGCGTCTGTATGAGCACATGGGCCATCATGTACTGCTCCTGAAAGCAGGGAAACACTACATCCATGATCATCAGTGCTTTGATAAACATTTACTTAACACGACTATAATTCCCTGATTTAAACAATCAAGGGTCTCTGTAAAACTATGAATGCCAATTATCAACAAGTACAGATTCAATATGTATTCCTCACTTAAAGCATCAGATGTACTATTTCTCCATTGGTGTTTGTTTTTAAATTTAAAAGATGCTGTTACTTCATTGATTAATGAAGTAATTTATGTCAAGATTTTGTATGGGTACTGGTACGCCCCTTTTCAACCAGTATTTTACAATTTGTGAAGAGAAAATTAAGCCCCAAACTCCACTTATCATTAGCCCAGTGTGGATGATGATAAACTTACGGATAGGTTTGTGGGTAAGTCTTCCGGTCCAATGATCGTTACACGTGTGATAAATCTTATATCTGATTTCAGCTGATATCTTGATTAATTGGAACTGACTGCCTAATGTTTGACTTTGTGCCATGGAATTGCGACTAAGTAATCAAGGACCGACTTGTCTAATTATCACAGGATATTTCAATGGTAAATAAAAACATGGTTAATAGCATGTTTCATAATGAATGGGAGACCATAGTCAATTACCTCCCCTGAATACTCACTAAAACCAGATAGGTCCCTTTGGTTGGTTTACTCAGTTTTAATTGTTAATCCATATGTGCTACATGGTGCACATTTATCTCATATATCTCTGTAATTTATGCATGTATTCAATTGTTCTAATGGATACAAGTACATGCTTTTCAGAGTTATCATTATTAAAATATGCTATTGCTACCTGCTTAAGTTAACAACAATTAAAAAAAGAGGATTCCAAATAGATGGACCTATGTACAATTTGGTCTACCTTGGTTTCATCTGTATAGGGAGGTAATTGAAAGCCAATATAAGGTCCCTAATTTACTTTAGATTTAAGACAAACTTCCTCAGACAAATGGAAAGCATAGTAAACTAATGTCATGAAGCAACTGGTAACCTGGCGTCAATATAATCAGATAATATATCAGATATTATGACAACAGAATCTGTAGGTAATCAATGCTTATCGGGCGTTTACTACCACATCTGTAGATTAACGTAACTTACGGCCATGATGATGCCCACTCTATAATTAGTATTGTCTACAATTTACACATTCATTATAAAATTCTAATAAACATGATAGAAAATTAAGTGTTTGACATTTTATCAGTATTTTCTTTTTTAATTATGCATAAAGATAATGAATGTGTTGTAACATTTGCTAAACAAACTTTACAATTTTTAAGGTGACAAAACAGATTAAGCATGATTTCAGGTTTACTGAATTGTTAATTATGAACTTTAATACCATACCGGTGTTTGGATCATAGATGGTCGCTGCTCTCTCATGGCTTTGACAATCTGGTTTAAATCAAACTTTTCGTCCATGTTCTGAAAGGAAAGATTTGTTATTTTTTTCTAATAATATTTGAGATTTTGCAACAGATACAAACAGTATACAGAAAGGCTTTCAAAAAGTGATATAACCTGTCTATATTTCCTATCGCTAGCATCTTGTGTAATGATATGAATGCTCAGGGTAAATACCAGTATAACCCTTTAGATGCAATACAGATTTAATACTCATGCTTGAAAAATAAAAGATAAACAAGGGCTGTTTGTAAAACATGCATGCCCCCCATATGGGCTGTCAGTTGTAGTGGCAGCCATTGTGTGAATACATTTTTGGTGGTGGTGGTGGTGGTAGTGGTGGTGGTGGTGGTGGTGGTGGTGGCCGTGGTGGTGGTGTACGGAAACCATTTTACTGTGTTGAGTC